>OU343220.1:2628450-2714506 GCA_910596185.1 Chrysanthemum makinoi
CTCTGTAGATTTAAATTGATTTTGAAAGCTTTTAAGGAGAATTGTGACTTGATTATGAAAGCGTTTTATCTGATAAGAATCGGATTTTAAGACTTTAAACTCCATTGAATAAACATGCATGAATATCTTTTGAAAACAATTGTATGACAAATAACTTTTTGATTTAATTGAAATCATTCTCCCCCTCAATCAATGACATAAGTTGTTGATTGAGAGATAGATATTTTGACAAACATTTAAGTCCAGATGATTATCAAAAATAGAGTCCGAGTTATTTATCAAAACACCTAGTTTTCATTAGATAGTAAGGATTAGTTTAAAGAATCAGAGCAAGAGATTTGAAAACCAAGATAAAGTATGGCTCTGTTCTATCTTTGAAAAGCGGGTTACTGCTTTAAATGACAATAAACCGTTTTTTTTCTCTTTCTCCCAAAATTATTTTTTGATTTTTGATTTTTGATTTTTTTTTTTTTTTAATTCGAACAACATCTAAAGTCCCATGTCATTCTTTGAATGACAACATCAAGACCGTAGATATAATCGAATCGAGAGAAACATGACAAAATGACAATATTTTTTTGAAGATTTTTCGAATTTTTCAAATTTTTATGGATTTTGAAAGTTTTATATTTTTCTATTTGATTTTTTAAGGTTTATTTTATTTTTTTTTTAAATATTTACAGGGGATAGATGAAGGAAACCTTTTACTCCTCTTCTTCCTCTTGAAGACGTTTGGGTGTTTCTGGTTGTAGGCTCTTAACACCCAGTCGTGGAAGAATAAACTCAAAATGTTCACTAGGAAGAGCTTTGGTGAAGATGTTTGCTAACCGTATTCAGATCCTCACAAAGTAAAGTTCCACCACACCGTTTTCAACTTGCTCCCTGATGAAATGATTTCGTATGTCGATGTGCTTTGCTCTTGAGTGTTGTACGTTGTTGCATGAGAGAGCAATAACACTTTTATTATCACAAGGCATAGGATTTTGTTGAATTCAAAGCCATAGTTCGATAATTGGGATCTCATCCATAGGATTTGAGCACAACAAGATGACATGGCTATGTATTCCGCCTCTGTATAGGAAATAGAAGTACTCATTTGTTTCTTTGAAGACCAGCTCACAAGCTTATCACCCAAAACCGAGCACCTCCGAAGTACTTCGACGAGTATCTTGACATCTGCATGATCGATCTGCATAGGATGTTAGTGACATACCGGTGTCCTTCTGGTACCAAAGTCCCATATTGATGGTTCCTTGGAGATACCGAAAGACCCGTTTAACTGCTTCAAGGTGCTTTTTAGTAGGCTTAGCCTGGTATCTAGCACACATGAAAACAGCCAACAAGATGTCTGGTCTACTAGCTGTGAGGTACATCAGGGATCCAATCATACTACGATATTTCGTTTGGTCTACCATGATCCCTGATTGGTCCTCATCTAGTTTTGTACGTTCAATCATGGGAGTGTCAACAGGGTCACTAGAATCGAATCCAAATTTCTTTAAAATCTCATTTGCATATTTAGATTGATTTATAAAAATGCCTCCGGGACTTTGTGAAATTTGTAATCCCAAGAAAAATGACATTTGTCCCATCATTGACATTTGAAATTTGGAACCCATTTCATTTGAAAAACGGTCACACTCATTGGGGTCAGTCGAGGCAAAGATGATATCATCAACATAAATTTGAACATGAATTAAATGTTTGCCTGACTTTCTGGTGAACAATGTAGGATCAACTGCTCCTTTGCTGAAATCGGTAGATAGAAGAAACTTTGATAGCGTATCATACCATGCCCTTGGAGCTTGCTTTAAACCGCATGAGCCTTCTTCAAACGATAGACGTAAGTAGGATGCTCTGGATTCACAAAGCCTTCGGGTTGGCATGACGTGACGACTTCTTTAAGATCTCCGTTCAGAAATACCGTCTTTACATCCATCTGATAGACTACCATGTTCTTACTGGCAGCATTAGCCAAAAAGATTTTGATTGCCTCGATACGAGCAACAGGATGAATTTGATTCTTCAAAGTCAATACCCTCCTCTTGACGGTATCCTTTAGCAACCAATCGAGCCTTGTTCTTTAGGACATCACCATGCTCATCAAGTTTCACTTTGAAGATCCATTTTAGAGCAATGATCATAGCACAATCTGGAGCAGGTACTAATTCCCATACATCAAGTCGATCAAACTCATGAATTTCTTCTTGCATGGCATTAAACCAGCTGTCTTCATTCATGGCGGTTTTAACATCTTTTGGTTCAATCTTAGAGAGTACGGAGTTGAAAAAGCACCATAAGGCATCGGTTGCAAGTTGTTTCCATGTTGATACTGAACGAGAGGGATTTCCAATGATGTTGTCTAATGGATGATCGTGAGTCCATTTTCTAAGGTGTTCATGTGGCGTTGTTGAGGGATGAGGTAGCGAGTCGGTGTCTCCGAAGAAGATGGTTCGATGATGATTGGAGCAAATATGTTTTCAAATGGAGCATCTTCAGGAGTAGCAAAGGGATTAATTTCATCATTAATGCCAGAAACAGTTCCATGATGTACATTCGAAGATTGATGATTTGTTGATGAGACTGAGTTATCAACAGCAGGCGCTTCTTGACTTAATGACATTGAGACTGAAGGATTGACTTCATTCTCAGGGATATGAGCAACCTCTGTTGTGGGAATTGACAGTTCAATAGCACTTGGCTCATAGAGTTCATCAAACATCGGATCAAACAATTTCTTCAAATCATCTTCAGTTGGAGGTACATATGGAATAGCTGGAGAGAAATTTGGTACAAGGGATGAACCAATGGGACTGTTTTGAAGTGCGGGTCCAGAACTGGGTTCTCCAGGAGCCATTTGACCGGTCAACTCATCGAACGTAACGTGAATTGTTTCCATGATATTTCGGGTTCTCTTGTTGTAGATTCGGTAATCCTTCTTGTTAGGTGCATACCCAACAAAAACTCCAATATCTACCTTTGCTCTTAATTTACCTAAATCTTGACCGTCATTTGTTGGATAGCACAAAGCACCAAACACACGAAGGTAGGAGAGATCAAGTTTTCGTTTATGAACAAGTTCATATGGAGTTTTTCCATGAGAGGTGTGTATAAGGAAACGATTTTGGGTGTAGCATGCAGTGGCAATGGCTTCAGCCCATAGAAACATTGGAACCTTCGAATAAATAAGCATTGTTCTTGCGGCTTCTACAAGAGTTCGATTTCGTCTTTCAACTACACCATTCTGTTGAGGAGTTCGTGGAACACTTCTTTGATGACTGATTCCAACACTTTCATAAAACTGAATTAAGTCTTTGTTGACAAACTCGTGCCATTGTCTGCTTCGAACAATTACGACAGATTGTTGAGTCAAACTGAAAGCCGTTTGATTAGTTTGATGATGACATCCTGAGTTTCATCCTTTGTCCTCAAAAACTTTACCCAAGTAAATCGAGAGTAGTCATCAACAACTACTAGAATGTATTTCTTCCCATTTATCGTTTGCACTCTCATCGGTCCGCACAGATCCATATGAACGGTATGAAGAACTTCCATTACAGAGTTTGTGGGTTTTGGTTTGTGGGCATATTTCGTGCTTTTACCCAACTGGCAAGCTGAACAAAGATGATCTTTTTCATATTTTAATCTGGGTAAGCCTCTGACAAAATCCTTTCTGGAAAGGTTGTTTATGGTGCCGAAGTTCAAGTGATTGAGACGACGATGCCATAACCAAGACTTTGTTTTAGAAGCCTTTGCTAGCAAGCAGATTGGAGAGGACTTCATCATGTCATCGATAGAGATGGTGTATAGGTTAGAACCTCGAGTACCTCTTAATAATTCTACACCATCAAGTTCTCTAATGAAGCAAGTATGTTTTCTAAAAGCCACTTCTAGATCGGAATCACAGAATTGACCAACAGAGAACGGATTGTGACCAAGACCTTTCACATAATATACCCTGGAAATCACACTTTTACCAACCACATAATCTCCATAACCCATAATAGCTCCAAAATGGTCGTTCCCGAATCTAACTGTCCGGATGAATTTACTCACGAAGTTCATGAGCCGTGACCGGTCTCCAGTCCATATGCTTGGAAATGCCTGAGTCCAGTACCACAGTAATGATTTGAACGATCTGCAGTTGAACACAGACAATAATGGATAACTGGATAATTGGGATCCCCATGCAAGAATGGGTTCCATTTGGTTAGTAACAGTGATTGGAACACCCACATCAGAAATAGAAGCAATGGAATCATGATGAATAGATGCAGTACTAGTGTCTGTATTAGCCCTATTCAAAGTATGTTCACTTCTTAAGGGAATAGTTCTACCAGTAGGCATCCATTTTCTAGTGGGCATTGTCTGATTATGTCACACCCCCAAATTACCTGTTTTGCAGCGGAATGGAATACCTTGGGGAGGACTATCATAGCATCAAAGTTACAGTTATATTGAACGACCTAAAGTGTCGTTTGGAAAACACATCGTTTAATTTATTAAAACAATCAGAGTTTATAAAGTATATATCCCAAATGAAAATCAACTTGTGAGGAAATAAGTTTGTTACAAGCCAAACGATGTTTTAAAATGCATAAATCCCATGTGTGACGCATCGTCACCACGACTCTATGATATGTCCATATGCATGCCATGAAGTGAATGCCTTAGATACTTGAGATAAAACATGCTAAAAGTGTCAACACAAAGGTTGAGTGAGTTCATAGAGTTTGTGTTGAAATGTAACGCCATTAAAGAATATTCATGCAGCAAAGGCATTGTAAATCCACTCAGTTCCAAGTTCCGCCCATACAAAACTTGCAACCTGTGTGTTCACAACCCATTGCCTAAAATAGTATGTCAATCATGCATGCACATTAAGGTAGTTAAAAGTATAAATGTCACCACAAGGGTCTTCCAACAACTCGTGTTGGGATGTTCCTCCAACGACTCACGTTGGGTTGTATCCATATAAATGGCCGTCCAACATATAAATATTGGGATGTTCCTCCAACGACTCACGTTGGGCTGTATCCAAATAAATGGCCTTCCAACATATAAATATTGGGATGTTTGTTTAAGTCTAGTCACTTCACGCACCAAGTCTAAAGTATAAGTAATGTTGTTTGGCAAAAGAGTTTAAATGTTTTGATAAATAAGCATGTATCTCGCCCCAAATAGTTTATAGGAATTTAAACGAGTCAAAGTGGGGTATGAACTCACAAGGAAAGTAATAGCATTGGTTCTACTTCATCTCCGAAACCCAATGCGTGTATTATCCAAGGAGACTTTCAAGTTTAGTATAACACAATCAAGTATAATGCAATTAAGTATAAAAAGTATAGCGTAGCATAAAAGTGTAAATGTTTTGAGTATTTGTATTTGTAAAAGCAAGTAGTTGAGCATGTATCTCCCCCAAAAGTAGTGTAAAAACAATTGAAAGTGGGGCTATGGAAACTCACCTGGTATGATTGATATGCTAACAAAATGAAGTGCACTAAAATGAGGCTCGGAAACTATCCGCGACCTAAAATGAATGTCATGACTTGAGTTATGATATGTTGTCATGAATGCGTGATACAATGTCGTGCATGCAAACTCATATGATATTCATACCACTTGTACGTTTTGGAAATAACGTTTATCGTCGAGGAAAGAAAAATAATCTTATAAAGTCTTGACAATTTATAAATTATTTTACAAGTATTTAATTTTACTAGAAGACATCACTTTTAAAAGAGAAAGTACTCCACCTTAGTTCTCAAATTTTTGTTCTCCAAATTATTGTTCTCCGAAATATTTGTTCTCCAAAAGATTGTTCTCCAAAATATTTGTTCTCCAAAAGATTGTTTTAGCTTCATATCAAAGTAAACTTATATATTTTTGATAAATCGCCACATTTCATAATGCTTAAGACCCATTTTTGGACTCGTAAAAAGTTGAGAATACGTGCTGAATTTTCTGAAACAAATAGATTTCGTCGTCTAACTTGAAAATAGCATAACTTTTTCGTTATAGCTCCGTTTTAACCCGTTCAAGCGGCCACGTTTTCGTTTTAAAGTGTATTTTCTAAATATCTAGCACAAAATATTATACCTACTGTTGGATTTTCCAGATTTTCAAAATAAGGACAGACCCTTTTGCAAACTTGTCGAAATGAGTTTTTCTCGCGCCAAACCTATTCTAACCCATTCAAAATAACTCCGAAGCTATTCTAATCCTACCATACACCTTCTTAGGGTGTCATGGGTTCCTAGGCATCACCAAAAGTAATATATAACAAGGAATAATTATAGGATGACTTATATATTCATAACTCTTAAAAATCAATGAAAAAGTGGTACAACATCATATGACTTGCATGTTTTAGCTCAAATATGATGAAATGGATATGAAATGAATATGAAAGATGAAAAATGGACATGAGATATTTACTAGAATACTTGATGAGGTTTATGGAAAATGGATTTTTCCTAATCACCCAAGGTTTTTATTGCAAAACCTTAATCAAGAGTGTAACTAGAGTGTAATAATCTTAGTCTTGAAAATTTTATGATGATCCTTCCTTGGTCCTTATGGAGGCCGGTCACTTGAAGAAGAGAGGAAGAGAAATGTGTTTTGTTTACACCTTGAGTATGTGTTACTATGTTTTAGTTGAGATATTTTAAGTATAAAATGATTATACATTGAAAGAGATATTTAGCAAATCCAATGAGTCATCCCCCCCCCCCTAGTCGACATATATAAAAGATAAAGACCAAGTTGTAGTTTGTAGCAATTAAATGCATAAGTATAATCAAATGTAAGTTAATTGAAGTTAAGTGTTGAATTGTATACACATTTGAGTATTTAGAGTAGCGTTAGATAAAAATAACTTTTCACGGTTCAAGATAAAATATATTGAGGTCATAAAAATTATAAAAATACATTTCTTGAAAGATTTGAGTGAATAAATATTTATCGGGTTGAATTTAAGAAAACCGTCGTAATTTATATAAACATAACAATTTGTCATACAAAATAAATTTAATACACTGGGTAAACTCATAATATTATTTTTATAAACTTAATATGAGTATAAAAATATATTGTGATAAATTTTTGGAAGTATCGGATCAAATGTTCAAATAATGTTTACGCGCTTGCGTTTATTTAATAAGAAAATAAACGTTTAATGAAAAATGCAAAACCCATGCATAAATTGATATGAAATGATGAATATGGAGTTTGAGAAATGACCGGAAATTGAGAATTGTGACATTCTTCCCATGTCAGAGGAATCACGTCCTCGTGATTCGATTAATGATACTATGGCCCAAACCACGACAAGGGTTCTAAAAGTTCATGCTCGTATATGGTCTAAATGATTATGTCAATGCTCATGCATATGTCGTGATTATATCCCATTCTAAAGACATGCTCCTTTATGATTAGGCTCGATGAGGCAGGCTTTCCCATTCTCGAGCAAAATTTTCAAAAGACTTTTAGGCAACCGATTTTTACTTAATCTCACAACTCATCAAACAAGAACTGTCATGAGATTAGGCTAAATCGGTTTAGGTAACAACTTGTTTCTAGCTCGATCTTTGCAACTCATCAAACAAGAACTGTCGCTTGGATCAAACTGGAAACAAGTGGTTTGAAGAAAATCTTTTGAAAATTTGGCTCGATTACGGAATTGCTTACTCATATGAGACTACTACTCCCTTCATTGCATGATTCTTTCTGAATTAGACATAGTTGATCAGGCTATGTATAATTTAGGAGTAACTATGCAATCCTTGGACTAATCGACTCATATGATGTTTGGTGTTGAGTCATAAGTCCGCATGTATAAAGAATGTGCACTTATAATGATATGATGAGATGCTATGATGATGTAGTTATAGTCTAGGGTCAATGATGCAACTGTTAGGTCACTAGTTTTACAAACACAAGTTATAGAGAAAGAGATGAAGGCGATTGAACAAGTATCAAACACACACACACACAATATTATGACCGGTTATGCGTAAGGAATATGTGAAAGAGAAAACTTGAACAACCAACCCTCAAGTGAGGGTTATTACATAGTTTATATAGGCAAGGAGCTAGGGCAACACTCCCTCTCCTTCCCTATTCCTTATTGGGCTTGGGCCTAAGCTTATGGGCCTTCTACATAAGCTTGACCTTAAACAAACATAAAGGCCATAATAAAGCTACCTATTACATATGAAATATAAATACTTGAAATACTGTTTAGGAGTGATTCCAACAATCTCCCCTCAAGTATATATGAATGTAAACAGTGAAGGCGTTGATGTAATAGTAGCACTTGACGCCTTCGACATTCTTCTTTCTTGTGAGAGAAATGCCTTGATTCGAACAATCTCCCGGTGTAGAGAGATAGTTATCTTTGAACAGTTATGCTTTGACGTCATCGTTAACTTTGTTCTTTGATCTTTGTTCTTTGTGGTGAAAGTGATAGTATGTTGTTGTCGCATCAGATCACCGCCTCGTGTCCGCTTCACGCTCCAGTGTCTCCACGTCATTCTTCAACATGCTCACACGCTCTTTGACGTTGGAATTCAATACCGATGAAGTTCTTTAAGTCTTTAACTTTGTAGATTCTTTGGTTTGACGAAGAATCATTCGATTGTTGTGTTGCATCTGAATAGGAACTTCATTAGTGATGATGTTGGCGTGAGCATGAGAAGAATCAGCACGATCATCCCGCTCCGAGCTTCCATAAGAAGAAAACATTTCAAACGGTTAGTAATAAGCGGTTTCCGGCACTTACAAGTTTGAACTTCGAGAGTGTTAACAACATAGTGTGAAAACACAACTCTAATTCTTACAAAGGCCGTTCCTGAACAGGAGTCCCACAAGTGAGATAACGCGATGTACGAAGTACATCTACGAGTTCAGATGAGTCGCCGAGGTACACCGAATATCACCTCACGATCTGTAGACCATTTGAGACACACTCCGCGTAATCCACGGGAGTTACCGAAGTGACCTGTCGGTACGTTTGATGTTGACCCTGGCAGGAGTTTCCATTCAATCATGAGGATCACATATGTGAACCTCTCATAAATGTTCTCGACAGATTGCTAAGATCTGTGAAGGACTCGATATGAACCATTGATGATCTTATTTGTTGATCATCAAGTGATTAAATGTCAAGTGTTCCTAAGAGATCTTTTGATGAATCTCGTGGCTCTAGACTCAATAGTGCATTTTGGTTTTCCGGAGCGGAGACTAGGGAGAGGGTCTCCTTCTTCAATACCAGTCTTCTCTAAGAGAAAGCCGATAGTTTACGTAGGGTTCCCTGTGAGAATGAAACAAGTTTCTGTTGAGAAAAACTTGAGTGGCTAAGAAGGTTTAGTGCATGCGTCACTGGGTCCATGACGACTTTTAATCTTCAATACCGGTGTCACTAAGTGACAACCAGTAGCATATGAATTGAACCCGATGTCTGCCCTAAGTTGAATAATCTGGAGGGCTGTTTCTTTTCACCCTTTACTTTACATTTCTTTTTGATTCTTCAACTCCTTCTTTCTCCGATTCTCATTTTCTCCTTTTTACAATCATTCCTAAGGACTTCTAACACTAACTAATGGTAGTGTCCTTGGGTAGATCCCTCCGGCTCTGGCGGATCATAGGACGGTTATTCCTAACCTTAGTCACCTTATAACTCCATGACTAGCCTATGTTTGCCATTAAAACCACTGTATGTGAAACTATCTCTCAAAGGGTTTGTTAATGAAAAACATGTTTGAACCACTGTGAGAGATGATGTTTTGCATAAATACTCCCCCTCCACATGTGCTTAATAGTTTTAATGGTTAAATGCACAGTGAGGAAAGAGCGCGCACTTTTGAATTGATCCACTGAAGATAGACAATCCCCGCGAGACACGGTTACGTTGCATAGTTAAAGAGTTACATTGTCAGCTTTTAGGTGACAACTAGCTCTAATAACTACCTTGAAGGTGTAGACAAACCTCGAAAGGTTGTCATACCCGTCAGAGTTCATGTCTATCAAGAGTTTCTCGAATGGTACATTCTACTCAGACAAGTCCTTTGCGAGACACGTTTACATCACTAGCGAACTAGCTTGAAATTATTACCCGTCCAGGACAAGTCTTTTCGAGTTACTAACAGTTTAGTACCGTCAATTCGTTGGTTAAGTCTGAAGTGCACAGATTCATTTGCAATTTTCACAACATATTTCTTATCACACAATTTTCTCCCCCTCAAAAATGGCATATAAAATGTTATTTTTGAACGATTTGAGAATAAATATGACCATTTTGAGTGTTGCGGGAAGATGACCACTATGAAAAATTTGTGAACAAAGTTTTCATTCAAATACTCCCCCTCAACTAGTAATATAAACGGTTGAGGTTTTGAAATCATATGGGGAAGTACTTGTTCTTTTGAGCAAAACCTTGAAAATTGAAAGGTTTGATAGGTTTTACTCAAAAGTAAGAAGCTTTCGCTCCTTTTATAAGGATTGTGGCACTGAGGCGTACCACAGGGTCCTTTCTTAACAATTACGGGTTGTACACTGTTATGTGTGCACAAGCCATAGACATATTTAATCACACATCCAAAATTATATGAAGGAAACAATTCAAGGGGTACCAGGAAGTGCAGTGATGTTCCCAGGAGTACGAACAGGGCGTTGATAGCATGTGATGTTGATCCTAGGTCGACCACCAACAAAACTTTCCAACTTTCTGAACTGATCCCTTCTGAACAACCGTTCATCAATCATTGTGATGATCCTTCTCACATCCCTCCTTTCCTGAGAATTCCAGCACTTAGAAGATCTAATTTTCAGGCGTATATCCTTCAATCTGTATGCCAATCCATCCCCGAACCCGCTTCAAGGTATGATCCCTGAATTTCTGAAGTTCACTACACGCCATTAAGCAGTTTCTTTGAAGTTCACTGTGGTAAAAAACTCCGAATGGTTTGCTGATGAGCGTATATTGACTTAGTAGATTGATGTCGGGAAGATCAAGCATTGGAGGAGTGAGGTTGACACGTTTCTGATATGATTCAACGGCAAGAAGTCGAGATCTTCAACACGCTTCTTTGATGACTATGCGTCGATGAAGATGAGCGAAGTGACTTGATGAATTCACGTTGTACTTCAGTTGGAAATTGTCTAATGCGACCTTGAACTTTGGCAAGATACATGTCTTCAATATCGTTGAGATTCAAATTCTCAAAGTCGACGAGAATGCATAGTCCCTTTCTTCTTGTCTTTTGACCACAATCTTCTTGAGAAAAGTGTAGTCCCATTTAGACGATAGACCAACATGTTGGATGGCCACGATACTTTTAGTACTAAACACTGCATGTTGAGACTTTTGGACCAAGCAGCTTCTGTAGTAGATTCTTTGGCATTCCGGCCAATGGTGAATCCCATACATTGCATCTTGGTCATATGCTACCACTTTGTCGGAGAACATGTGTGTAGCACGTTCCTCGATGGCTATACAATCAGAGTATATTGCAGCAGGAAATGGAAGTGTCAGAGATGTAGCGTATTTCCTTGAACCATCGCCACCGTGTTGAAGAAAATCTAGGTCTTTGTTGAAGAAGTGTCTGAAAGGAATCCTAGGCTGATCAGGTTGGCCAATGGTAGGTAGAGGTCGAGACCAATCGGTGTAATATGGAGGATTGTCCCGTTTTGTGAAGTCGATGTTTGCTTCTGGGTTGAGCCAATCCATGTTATTAGACATGGCGCGAGCAATGTTTTCAAGGTGATATTCAACCTCGATTGCACTTTCCGAGCTGTCTTTCAAAAGTAGGAATGCATCATTCTTGATGCGCTTCAATTCAGATTTCGTCATCTTCTTCACACGGAATCTTTCTTGCAAAATCTTTGCATGCTCCAATGTACTACCATCTACCAATTCTTGACCTTCTTCAGGGTAGGGAGTTTTGTTAACAAGTGTAGCAAACCATTCAAATTATTCGGTTTTATCGTCATCTAACCATGATATGACGTCCGTATGAGCGTCTCTTCTTCTTTTTCAAGGCTTAGATGATGATGCTGGTTGCTGTTCTTGTTTGGGAGAGGTGGGTTGTTGTTGGGGCTCGAGGACCTCTTCATCGTCACCACCCGTATACTCAAAGTAATCATCTGTTTGTTGAGTCAGGGGTGGTAACTCGGAATCATCCCCGAGGTTTATCAGTAGAAGACCGAGGTGGAGGAGAATTTTGTTGAGAAGAAGTCCGTGGTGGAGGAGGTGGCATCGAAGTAGATTTACCGCACTGCTTCCGACGCTTTTGGTGCGAGTCCTTGTCCTTATCATCGTCATCTCTTGGTCGTTGGGTTGATCGGTGACTCCTTGCATGATGATCCGAGTTGAAAATCAAGTAGATATTCGAAAAATTTAGCTTCATCCGAAGTAAACGTTCCAGATCGCTTTGACATTTGCATCACAAGTTTAGCGATTAACTCAGATTCAGAGAGATCGGCCTTCTTTGGCCATTGTATATTTAACCAATGCTACGATGTTAGGGGTGAGTTGTCTGGAAAATACTTCTCTAGTCACACCGGGACGATGTCGAGAAGAAACTTTTGGGTATGATCTCTTGCTGTCTTTTCCAGTTCCTTTTGGACTTTAGGAACAATATCCTGAAGGTATTTGTTAGTGTAACCTTCGATCATTTCGTTCAGTTCCTCTTTACGATGACTCTTCATGAACTTCTCAACAAATTCCCTTTCTTTCTCCATCTTGTCTTTCTCATCATTTAAGTACTGAATTTGGTCAAGAAACCAATTCAGCTTTTAGTAGAGCATGTCCTTCTTTCTGACTTGTTGGACAGCTTTCACAATCTTTTCATGAGTCTGAGAAATCCAAGATTTAGGTGGTTTCTTCACGGATTTGGATGATGATCTGGTTGACTTCTTTGATGGTGGTGGTGATGAATGAGATGAAGAGTCTGATGATGAGGAGACATGAGGAGACTTCAGGTCCTTCGGAGTTTCTGAGGTTTTCTCCTTTGAGTGTGTTGGACTGTCTAGAAGAAACTTTGTATAATCATCCTCATCATCTCTAGACTTTTCTTTCTCAGTTTCCAGTTTCTCAAAATCATACACAATAGTATCCTCTACAGGCTTTTGTTGTTGCACAAGAGTGGTGGCACCAGATCCCTTATCGGGTCGATTAACCGCATCAAGGATCCGGAGAGAAGAGGCGGCAGCACCACTTGATCCTCCTGGGCCACCCATTTGATCTTTAGCAAATTCATCAGCCTTTTGAAGATGTCTGGCGATGTGAAACTTCTTCCTGTATGATTGATCCAGTTGCTCTTCTTCTTCATCAGAGCTCTCATTATATGGCACAAGTGCAGGAGTCTTCCCTTTTCCTTTATCAGTTTGAGGACTTGGAGGTTTAGCTACTGAGGCAGGTGTTTCGGTTGCAGTTGCAGAGTAATGAACCTCTTCATCTGTATCAGTATCTTCAGAGTCCTCGTCAATGAGCTTATTCTGCGGTTCAGGTTGGGGAATAGGTTCGGCTTCCCTTACAGGAACAATCCTTTTAGAAGGAGGATTCCTTTTAGGAAACTTCCTTTGACTCACAGTACTTGTTGCGCTTCCTGCACTTCCTCTTCTGGTTCTTCTAACAGGTGTTCTAGAAGATTTTTCGTCGAGATGACCAACTTTGCCTTGTCTAACTGCTTCCAGATACCTTTCATACGTTTCGAGCTTTCTGACATCTTCAGTTAGAAGGAAATCTGGCAACATAGCACCTTGTTTCTTTGTAGACGTTTCCTTGATTCTGACTGATAGAGTAGGTTCCGTCAACATATCGTGATTGTCGGGGTCATTAAGCCTCTTGGGAATATCGGGATGAAGTCCAAGTGCTCTCTGGATCAACAATTTAGTATATCTGATGTAGGGAATCTTTGAGCCAAGTTTGTTGAGAAATGACATCATGTCATCCCAAATCAGAGCTTCGATAGCGATGTGTTTCAAGTTGACCAATGCCCAAAATATTTGCAGTTCCATGAGCTTAGGATGCTCATAGCCACTGTCACGACCAGAAACAGACTTGGTGATGATCATGTAGAGAGTTCTCCAGGGTTGAGGAATACTCTTAAGCTCTACGTGAGAATGCTTGGTGATTACTCCTGTAGCCTCGTCATAACCGATATCGATTAAGAATTGGAGAGTGAGCTCTTCAACAGGTGTGGCATATAGTTTGGTTGGATCGACTTCAGGAATTAGGAGAACAACCCTTAAGTCTGCAGGTGTAATGGTGACTTGTTTGTGATTCAGAGTCACTGCCACAGAGCCGTCCTTTGACCCTTTCCATAGTGTTCCAGAAGCTGTTGGATATAGATCTTAGGACAGCTTGCAGAGTGAGTGAGCATATTCGATACGGATGAGTCCTCAGAATTTCAATAGCAATTAAACACGAAGATTCAGAGCAAGTGAGGGTGTCAAAGTCAACACGGAGATTATTCTTTCCTATCTTCATTGGATAGCCATGAGGATAGATATCAAGCAATGGAGAGAACTTCGGTGCATCCACATTCATTTGTTCACCAATGTGCGTGATCTCGAAATAACATTAGCCATAAGAACCAACATATCGAAAGACATAATGTTAGTCAACAGAAGGTCTTATTGTCTAGTTATTGAATGTACAGTGATAATGATTGTTACGAGTCCTAAGTCACTTGTATGTTCAATAGTCCAATGACGTCGTGAAATGTTTCGTGAGTTAGTTAACTTTAAGTTTTAAAGTTTATTTTATCACTTATTGTTCACAACATATCAAACGATTTAAGTTTATTAGTGACATTTTTGGATTCGTGATGATATGATAAGTTTATTAACAAGTTTGTACACGTAACAATTCACAATGAAGGTCCATCCAGGCTTATGCGTAGCAATGACAAAGTTATGCGTAATCAAGTGTTTTATACGCGTAGTTATAAGCTTACGCGTAGGATCCTATCTTACGCGTAGAAAAAGTTACGCGTAGGAAAAGGGGACCTTACGCGTAGATCTTACGCGTAGGCGTATAAAGACCTTACGCGTAAGGTTTACTCGTAAGAGTAGACCTTATGCGTAGAGGCACTGTTTACGCATATCCTTCACAGGATACGCGTAGTCCACTGTAGAACCTTACGCGTAGGCATAACTGACTACGCGTAGGGTAATCCTTATGCGTAGAAATGCAAATGACCTTTGTTCTGAATTTTAAGCGTAACAAATCCTGAAATAAGTTCATCAAATCATTATCATTATCACATAAAATCATTTTAACAACAATTTATGGCAAGAAAACATGTCAAACAGTTATGCGTAGAAATCCTTACGCGTAGTCTAAAACCCTAAATTTACGCGTATGAATTTTAGCCATAGAATCTGCACCAAAGTTTTTCTGGTATATCTTAGATGTTGTGAGAGCATATTGACCAAGTCTTAACACTTAGTTTGCAGTGAATCAAAAATACCCAATTTTTAGAACATTAAACCCTAATTCCTAATTCTGAATCAATTAAGTTTTCTGGGTGGTTATAAGGCATGGATATCATCAATTCATCATCACATAAGCATAACACAACAATCTTTTAACCAAAACACTTCACATTCGAAAATACCCAATTCGACTCATAAACCCTAATTTTCAAAAATCATCAATTCGTGTTTCTGGGTGGATTTTGATGGTTAAAATGGTATCATTGATGTATTATGAACGTTTTGACACAAACCATTTCACCACAAACACACACATATTGATTGTGTGTTCATACGCATAAGCGTAGAACACCTAATCACGCGTAGAAAACGTTTTAGCTGTAGGATTTACATGAAATTCAAAACCCTATCTTAAAAACATGTTGTAATCACGAAAACACTTACAAGATGAAGATAAAAAACACGGTTTTCTTGAGTGAATTTTAAGCGTAGGATGGTTTTAGGTATTTTTGCAATAAATGAGAAGTGAAAGTAGGTGGGAGGGAGTTTTATTAAAAGGGAGTTTAACCTTTTGACAGTTTTGGTCCCTCCACCTTTTCCTTTTTCAAACAAAGCCTTTTCCCTTCCATTTTGGTTACCAAACAAAGTTTTTAGGAAAGAAACATGACGAAAGGTTATTAATTTAAGTCCGAGGAGTGTCTTTGAACCAGAAAATGTACCACCATTTGTAAAAGAATCAACCGAGATATGATAACATGCAAGTACACAGATGTTTTGAAACAGTTAATAGATTATTTTCTCCCCCTCAACACTTGATCGGAAAAATACTGAATTTTGAAAGATTAAAGTGTTGACGGAAGAAATGTACTTGCCATTTTGAAAGAAAGGTAGATTAGGAGAATATTTTTGTTGTTTTATCGGATTTTATATTTTTGTATTTTGTTTTTGAAAAATTATTTACAAAGGATGTTTTGGTGTTTGACAGGTTTTTAAGACTGTTTTAAGAGGTCATCCAATTCCTCTTGAGTCAAACACCTCATACCAATCCGGTTGACCAACTCATTAAACCTAGCGGGAGGCAAGGCTTTGGTGAGCAGATCAGCCAATTGGTATTCAGTACCCACAAAGTATAATTCAACGGTACCCTGTTCCACGTGGTCCTTGATGAAATGATAGCGAAGATCGATGTGCTTTGATTTCTAGTGCTGAACTGAGTTGCACGAGATCGCAATGGCACTCCGATTGTCGCAGATACATCGGGATTCACGTCAAATACGTAACTATAGTCTTTGAGTTGTGTTCTCATCCAGATGACTTGAGCACAACACGCGACATGGCTACATATTCTGCTTCGGTTGATGACAGCGATGTACAATCCCTTCTTTGATTGCCAAGACACCCGCTTTATCACCGAGAAATTGTAGTGCTTCTGAAGTACTTTTCCTTGAGTCTAGGCATCCTGCGTGATCAGCGTCTGAAAAAGCGATTAGTTCAAAACCGGAATCCTTCGGATACCAGATCCCCAAATTAATGGTTCCCTTGATGTATCGGAGGATTCTTTTAGCCTCGAGAGAGGTGGGTTTCAGATTGGTCGCGACTCGATAACGGAGCATAGATAAACGGCAAAGACAATATCAGTCTCGCTAGGCTGTTAGATACATAAGAGACCCAATAATACTTTGGTATTTGGTAGGGTCAACTAATTTCCCATGTAAATCAGCATCTAATTTCTTGGTATGAGCCATTGGTGTGGCATAAGTGTCACAGGTTGTCATTCCAAATTTGTTTAACAATTCAAGGGCATATTTGGACTGACTCAAGAAAATACCACGGGGTGATTGATGAACTTGCAGTCCTAGAAAGAACGTAAGTTCACCCATCATGGACATTTCAAAATTTTTCTTCATTAGTTTTGCAAAAGCGATTGAAAACTTTTTATGTGTAGACCCAAAAATGATGTCATCCACGTAAATTTGAACAATTAAGATGTGTGCCCCGTGATATTGTATAAAAAGAGTTGGGTCAACCGAGCCTTTGGTGAAATTATTGGCAATGAGGAAAGATGATAGCTTATCGTACCATGCCCGAGGGGCTTGTTTGAGACCATAAAGAGCTTTGTTCAGGTTTGTAGACATGGTTCGGGAACTCGTGATCAACGAATCCATCTGGTTGGCTAACATAGACCGTTTCTTTAAGTTGTCCATTGAGAAACGCCGTTTTGACATCCATCTGATAGGCCGTCATATTCATATGAGCTGCGAACGCGAGAAATATCCGAAAAGCCTCAATACGAGCAACCGGAGCAAAAGATTCTTCAAAGTCTATTCCTTCTTCCTGACGATAACCCTTAGCAACTAGACGTGACTTGTTTCGGATGACGTTCCCTTCAAAGACATCAATTTGTTTTTCCAAAATCCATTTGAGACCAATGACGTAGACTCCTGTTGGTCTTTCAACCAGCTCCCATACTTCAAGACGTTTGAATTGGTTGAGTTCTTCCTGCATGGATTCAATCCGCTTGTCTTTTGTCATTGCGTCTTTAATGTTTTTAGGTTCGATTGGCAGCTGAGGGCATAAATGCAATGTTCACCGTCGTGTGAAGACGTTGTCTCGTAACGACTGGTTGATTCGGGTTGCCAATAATGTTAGCCAGAGGATGGTCTTTTGTCCATTTATGTGTAGAGGGTTGATGTTGGTATACATTGTGCGATTCCCGAGGGTTCAAATGGTTTGTTGAAGATTCCGCAACATCCGTGCAGCAGTCTCATTTACAAACGGGTTGAAGAACGCATTTGGATCAAAATCTGCAGGTGGGGGTACTTCATTCAATATCATCACCGGTTCATCATTGGTGGAAGCGGTGTGTTCAACTGTTGTGTTGGAGTCAACTGCTGTAGGTGCATCTTCAACAAGAGTTGTTGTAGCAGTGTATCGTGTATAGGAATATTATCGGGTTGTGCAAATGGAAACAGCGGATACACCCGGAGCACGTTCATCAATATCGTCACAGAACAGAGGAGCAAATAACCTTTCCATTTGTTGACGAGTTAGCCGAGGGCTTTCTTCATTGATGATGGGGGTTGAGGGAAGTTTAAACGGTTGTGACCGGGTTCTAGATGTTGTACTCGAAGCCATTTCCGTGAGTTCATCAAAATGAGCATGAATCGTTTCCATCACCTTTTTGTACGACGATTCTAGATCCGAAACCTTTAGAATTATCACAATATCCAATAAAGACTCCAATGTCGGCTTTGGCTTTGAGCTTTCCAAAATCATCACGATCATTATTCGGATAGCAAAGGGATCCAAATACATGAAAGTGTTTTAGATTCGGTTTATGGGTGTGGAAAAGCTCGAAAGGTGTTTTGTTGTGGTGTTTTGTGATCATAGAACGGTTTTGAGTATAGCATGCAGAGATATCAGCTTACGCCATAAGTAATCTGGAAGTTTAGCATTGATTAACATTGTTCTTGCAGCTTCCACTAACGCTTGGTTTAGTCTTTCAACAACTCCGTTTTGTTCGGTAATGCGTGCAATAGATGTCTGATGCTGAATTCCCACTTTCTCATAAAATTCACGAAGGGTTTGGTTAACAAATTCAGGTTCCTTTGTGCCGTCGATTAGCCCGACGGTGTTGGAGTGAACACTGTATTTTTGTGAGATAGGTGATGATCATTTGTGGAGCTTGGTCTTTGCTACGAAGAAAGTAGACCCAAGTCCATCGTGAGTAGTCATCAACAATTACTAAGATGTAGCATTTGCCATTGATTGTTTGCACGCGCATCGGGCCACACAAATCCATGTGAAGAAGATGTAGCACATGCTGAGAGCTGTGTTCCACCTTTGAAGGAAAATGAGCACGAGTGCTTTTCCCTTGTTCACAAGCTGAGCAAAGGTGATCTTTTGAATATCGGAATCGTGGGAGTCCTTCAACTAGTTTGTGTCGAGCAAGGTTGGTGATGGTTTGAAAGTTTAGATGTGAGAGACGACGGTGCCATAGCCAGGATTTTGTAGATGTTGCCTTTGAAAGTAAGCAGATGGGAGAGGAAGCAACCATGTCTTGCATAGAGATAGTGTAAAGACTAGAATTACGCGAGCCAGACATGAGGTCGTTTCCTTGTAGATCACTTAATGAAACAAGTTTTCCCCCTAAAAGCAACCTCCAAATCTCCATCACAAAATTGACCTACTGAAAACAGATTGTGACCGAGGCCTTCCACATAGTAAACCCTGCTGATTTCGATGTTCCCATTGACATAATCTCCATAGCCCATGATAGCTGCGAAGTGATCGTTCCCGAATCCCGACAAAGTGCCAATGAACTTTGCAATAAAGTTTGATAACAGTTTAAGGTTGCCTCTCATGTGTCGGGAACATCCGCTATCAACAATCCAGAGAATGATCTGTATCACCTGCATTACACACCAGGCGACACAGATGGAATAGAAGTAGATGTGGAACCCGAAATGTTAGAGGGTTCCGAAGCGGATACGTAGATCATACACACATTGATAGTTTTAGGCATCCATTTAAATCCTAGTGTGTTATATATCCATTTCTGCCATCTATAACTACTCTTTGCTTTAGTCTTAGTGAATGCACTAGGTGGTACTACATTCTTAGGAGGTGAAACTGAAGCTACAGTGACAAAGAAAGATTACCTTAGAATCTAAAGAAGGCGGTCTACCAAGCACAGACTTAGAATGATTAGTGGGCCTAGAGGTATTCCGATTCTTACGATTCCGTAATCGAGAGATTATAGCTTTAGCAACACATTTGTCATGACAATCAGAATTCATACTCTTCCGACAAATAACACAAGGTGCATCAGACTGAATATCAAAAGTACTTAACGGTTTAGCATTCGTTACATCACTATTTCTATTACATTTGCCAGACGTAATATCTATAGTGGAAGCAACATGAGTCTTATTCATAGTCCTAGGGTGTTCTTCTACTTTAGCATTCCTTATTGATCTTTTCTTAGGTCGCAACTTCCTATTCATCGATTGAGTGCTCCTAGGCTGTGAAGTGCGGACGTTTGGAAAAGATGCAACTATTCCTGTTTCAGAGAGGTAACACATTAGCAACTTGTGATTTGGCAGTGGGAATTCTAGGTTCACGATTACTACGTGTGAGGTGCTAATCTCTTAATCACAAAGAGGCGGAAGTTGTTCATACTCTCCTAACATTTCTCTTAACTTAGAGATAGTGTGAATCAAATCTTGATTTTCAGAACGAATATTACCAGCAAAATTCATGACTTCTCTAGTGTGAGCAAGATATTGATCAAGTTCGTTTGATGCTTCAAGTCGAGTCTTTTTGAGTAAATCAAATATGACACCATATTCCTGTTTAACTTTTAAAAGTTCTTGTTCATATTTTGAGATTTGACTTTTCAAAGACACGTTTTGATCATCCAGCTGCTCAATTTTAGTATCAGAAGATTTTGCACTCAACTGAGCGATTTTCTTTTGAAAACTAAGTTGATGGTTGTGAATATCTTTTTCACACCAATGAAGACGACGTTTTGCATTGTAATTTTCATTGAGTAATCGTTTATTTTCAGCTTTTAAAGACTCGATCTGAAGCACATTATCGGTGTTCTCAACAGTTACAACGTTTTCAACAATATCATCAGAGATATAATCAGATGCAAATGGCAAGGCATGAAGTAACACAACATTATGGATATCAGCACAGATAACATCTTCCAAGAGTCGATCAACATCTTTTCTCAACAGTTTCTTTTTGCGTTTAGTGTTAGAAATAGATGTTTCGTTTTCTCAAAACGCGTTTTCATTACCCCAATTAAGTTCCTTATGAAAATCCTTTTCCCAGGCAATTGCACAACTTTTCAAGTTTTAAACATTAGGTAAAAGATTTTTCTGAAAAATGTCTCTTTGTTCTCGCGCCAGAGGCGAGTGAAAATGTTCAACTTTGATTTCAGAACGATATTCTATCTCATGTTGTAAAATTTTGAGGTCAGCCATGAAAATGTCAAAATATCAAAGTATTTTTCGATCTTCAGGTTTTGAGTTTACTTCACTAATGGAAGGTAAAGGACCATAAGTTTGTGCAAAGTCTGTTTTGGGATTAACATTAGAAGACTCAAGTGTTTTGATGATAATCCTTGGTGTGTTAGAAGAATCCGTTGGTGTGACGAAAGTGACCGCATTTTTATAATTAAAAGGTTTGTTGTAAACAACGTTTTTTAATTTTGATCGACTCTCGTTTTCTGCATCTAATTCCTCTTGACAATGATATTCAACAACACTCATATGATATTATCAATTTTGTATTCTGCCTGGAAACTTCAGAGTGGTTTGAATGATTTTAGTTGAAAGCTTTGGTTTGTAATCGGCTAGATTTTTCCATATCCATTTGGATTGGGTTTTAAGGTAAACTTTTCATTAGCTGTTACTGATTCACCATGTTTGTAAACAACAGTTTTAAACTCTTTAAGTTTGTTTTGCAAGCCGATAATTTCTTCAAGAAGGTCATCCACCCGATTCGTTGAATGCTTTTTGTATGCGGAGAACTGTTTTTGACAATTTAACAACTCAGCCTTAGCTTTTTGATTATCCAAGGTGAGAGCGTTAATTTGCTTTTTATGTTCATGTTTCAGTTGTTCTATTTTAGACAACAAAGCATTCTTCGAGCGGCTAGATCACGATCTGTCTCTCTAAATATTTTTCGTTTTGATGAGATTTAGCAAAGGCAGCTTCAAAACCTTTTTCACGGTTTTCTTGAGTTTTGAAAAAGTTGAGTTGCATTTGTAAGCATTCAAAATCCTTGGTTAGCAGTGCATTTTTGCTTTTTAAGTCCTTGTTTAATGCATAACATTCATCCATTTTGATTTTATGGTCTTGAATTAACGAGCAAAATCGGATGAGGCAAAAGATCATTTTGTTCAATGTTAGTCTCAACATGGTCATTATTTAGATCCTCAAGTATAACCACGGAGTCAATTTGATTATCAAAGGAAACCATAAGGTCATCTTGATCGCCAAATGTAACTACAGGTTAACTTGAAAATCCTCGAAAGAGATGTAAAGACTCATTTTGAACATTCCGATCCGTGCGGATTCAGATATTGGCGGAGATATTAGTTCGAGATATGATGATGGTTTGTTCGGGTACTGAGACAAGCCATCGTCATCACACTGGCCCTGTATCACTCATATGCCTCATGCATATTAGCCATCAACATAACAATGCATTAGCCTCGCAAGTCCTCCATATCATCATCTGAGTCTGCATTTGCCATAAAGCTCTGTTCTTTGTTTGTGAGAGATCCACCAGCTTCATCCTTAAGAGCTAAAAGAAGAGCCTCTTTGAAATAAGCACTGCCCTTAGTCCTTGGCTTTGGGCATGCATTAGCCAGTTGTCCCTTCTCATTGCAGTTGTAGCATCGAAGACCATTCAACCCATTCGAAAGCATTTCCCTGTTCTGCCACTTGAGCTCTGTTGTTATTCCTACCCATAGCATTAAACCCTTGATCACCTCCCATTTGACGACCATAACCACGATTATGAACTTCAACTCGTCCATTGTTCACAACAGCTTGATTTCGTGTATTAGATGAGGAACGAATACGATTGTTGGATTTGTTTGTATAACGGCTAAAAGCATTAGCAATCATAACAAATCCTTGTTGCAATGCTTCGAACGGATCGGATTCCTCATTAGTCTGACTATGAAGTGCTTGATCATTGTTGTTGTTGTAAGGAACCAATTGATTTTGTTGAGGTTGTTGTGATTGATCGTTTGATGTAACTGAGGTAGTTGGTTGAGTTGCTTGTTGAGGAGGATAACTTTGTTGAGCATATAAGGCAAGTTGTTGATTGTCCGGATGTGTAGGTGGAGCAATTTGAGCACGGAGAATCCTTTCCCGATCAACTTCCTTCTCATGAGGCTTCAAGTAATCGTACAACAATCCATAAGTAGAATGATGCATATTTTTTGCTTGACGGAGAAAAATGACATACTTCTCCCATTCAGGACCAAGACTACTCAGGAACTTAGTATTCACTGCAATTCTTGGCATGATGATGTTGTGTTTATCCAAATCATTGATGATGTCTGAAAAACGATGATGATAAGACTCTAGTGTCTCTCGTGTTCAATCATGAAGTGTTCATAGGCCAAGTAAATTTTGGATTCCAAATCCTCCCCGATTGAGTACGATCCTTCCATAAGAAGACGAATATGATCCCACATTTCCTTTACAGTCTTTTGAGCATCAACACTTCGAAGAATTGGGTTAGGTAATCCTAAAAGGATATATTGCATTGCAAGCTCATCAGCTTCATAGTGTAGAAGTTCTGTTGGATTAAGATCTGCAACAGTAGCAATGTTCGTTTGTTCATCTCTTGGTGGAACAACAGTTGGATCTCCGGGTACAATGACGGTAGGCATCTCAAATGGACATTCCAAGATAACCTTCTTTAAGAACTTTCCATGTGGCTTCTTCAGATCACAAAACCTAAAGAACCTTATCACCCATTGATCGTAGTTTCCTGGAGTGAGCATTGGAGGTCTATCAAGTGATCCAGCTTCATGAATTGATTGTTGGCTGCTTAAAGCTTCACACATCTTTGCAAACCAAGTGGGTTCCTTCATAGTGTTTCTTGATGGATGTTGATTATAATCATTTGTGTAGGGTTGAACTTGAAGACTTGGCGGTGTTTGAACCATTTGTGGTGGGGGAATTGCACCAAGTTGTGGAGTATGTTGTTGATTAAATTGTTGTTGATTAATAGCTTGTTGTTGATTCCATTGTTGATGTTGTGGAGTTAATTGTTGTTGTCGTTGAGGATAAGTGTAAGGGAAATAGTTAGAGTATGGTGGTTGAGACATAATGATAACCTTGTGAAGTAAAAAATGGATCTTTGTAGTCGAATGAACCTTTGTTGATGAAGTGTCCTTAGGCGAGAAAGACAAGAAACCAAGTAGCACTTTGCGTAAAACACCAAAAGTTACGCGTAACAATAAGGAGTTACGCGTAGGATTTAGCTTACGCGTAAGTAGGATAAAAGCACTAAAGTTATGCGTAGACAAAAGTTAGGCGTTAGAAAGTTAGGCGAGGATTACCTTATGCGTAGACCTAAGTTTACGCTTAAAGTGAATCTTATGCGTAGAATTTCTACGCGTAAGCTAATGCTTATGCGTAATTTTATGGTTTTTGCCCAAATGATCTTTTACACTATCACAAAGCAAAAGATATCCAAAGTCGACGTATTTTCAGACTTATCCAAGTAAGAAAACACGGAATAAACCAGAAAATGAAGATCAAACCAAGGAAAAATCTTACGCGTAATTTTAGGATACGCGTAGGATTACTCGTAACTTTGATTTTGCCCAAATGTGTTTCTAAACCAGGTTTTTGTTATGGAATAGCTTCAATAGTACCAAAAGAACACAAAAATGTGAATTTTGATGTACCAAAAGCGCTAAACGGGTTACGCGTAGAACGACATCCACGAACAAAAATAAGCTTAAAAACGTAGATCCACGCGTAAAGTTTGAAACTTTTTGCCAAAAACAAGTATTTTAACACCTCAAAACATTGAAAGTACAAGAATCTTGGATTAAAAAGTGTAAAAAACGAGTTTTTAAGAGAACCAAAGATTGCGTTATCTTTACGCGTAAGGCCCAAAATCAAAAACTTCAAAAACAAACGAGTACACCCAACTATTTGGAGATTGATACCACTGTTAGGTCACTAGTTTTACAAACACAAGTAATATAGAAAGTGATAGAGGCGATTGAACAAGCTAAACACCCACGCACACACTAATGATATGACCGGTTATGCAAAGAGAGTGAATGAGAGAAAAACTTGAACAACCAACCCTCAAGTGAGGGTTATTACATAGTTTATATAGGCAAGGAGCTAGGGCAACACTCCCTCTCCTTCCTTATTCTTTATTGGACTTGGGCCTAAGCTTATGGGCCTTCTACATAAGCTTGACCTTAAACAAACATAAAGGCCATAATAAAGCTACCTATTACATATGAAATATAAATACTTGAAATACTGTTTAGGAGTGATTCCAACAGCAACCTAGTTCTCTATAACCGATTCTCTGATACCAATCTGTCACACCCCCAA
Source organism: Chrysanthemum makinoi (assembly GCA_910596185.1). Classification (NCBI taxonomy): domain Eukaryota; kingdom Viridiplantae; phylum Streptophyta; class Magnoliopsida; order Asterales; family Asteraceae; genus Chrysanthemum; species Chrysanthemum makinoi. The sequence continues at coordinate 2,654,010 of OU343220.1, forward strand.
ATTACCTGTTTTGTGTAAAATGAATGAATACCTGGGGAGGACTCATAGCATCAAAGATCAAAGCTTATATTGAACGACCTAAAGTGTTGTTTGGAAAAATACATCGTTTGATTTAATAAAATAATCAGAGTTTACAAAGTGTAGGTCCCAAATGAAAATCAACTTGTGCGGAAATAAATTTGTTACAAGCCAAACGATGTTTTAAAATGCATAAATCCCATGTGTACTCGCGTCACCACGACCAATCTATGATATGTCCAAATGTATGCCATGAAGTGAATGCCTTAGATACCTGAGATAAAACATGCTAAAAGTGTCAACACAAAGGGTGAGTGAGTTCATAGAGTTTGTGTTGAAATGTAAAGCCTTTAAAGAATATTCATGCAAAAAGGCATTGTAAATCCCACTGGGCAGTTCCAAGTTCCGACCATACAAAACTTGCAACCTGTGTGTTCACAACCCATTGCCTAAAATAGTATGTCAATCATGTATGCACATTAAGGTAGTTAAAAGTATAAATGTCACCACAAGGGTCTTCCAACAACTCGTGTTGGGATGTTCCTCCAACGACTCACGTTGGGTTGTATCCATATAAATGGCCTTCCAACATATAAATATTGGGATGTTCCTCCAACGACTCACGTTGGGTTGTATCCAAATAAATGGCCTTCCAACATATAAATATTGGGATGTTTGTTTAAGTCTAGTCACTTCATGCACCAAGTCTAAAGTATAAGTAATGTTGTTTGGCAAAAGAGTTTAAATGTTTTGATAAATAAGCATGTATCTCGCCCCAAATAGTTTATAGGAATTTAAACGAGTCAAAGCGGGGTATGAACTCACAAGGAAAGTAATAGCATTGGTTCTACTTCATCTCCGAAACCCAATGCGTGTGTTATCCAAGGAGACTTTCAAGTTTAGTATAACTCAATCAAGTATAATGCAATTAAGTATAAAAAGTATAGCGTAGCATAAAAGTGTAAATGTTTTGAGTATTTGTATTTGTAAAAGCAAGTAGTTGAGCATGTATCTCCCCCAAAAGTAGTATAAAAACAATTGAAAGTGGGGCTATGGAAACTCACCTGGTATGATTGATATGCTAACAAAATGAAGTGCACTAAAATGAGGCTCAGAAACTATCCGCGACCTAAAATGAATGTCATGACTTGAGTTATGATATGTTGTCGTGAATGCGTGATACAATGTCGTGCATGCAAACTCATATGATATTCATACCACTTGTACGTTTTGGAAATAACGTTTATCGTCGAGGAAAGAAAAATAATCTTATAAAGTCTTGACAATTTATAAATTATTTTACGAGTAGTTAATTTTACTAGAAGACATCACTTTTAAAAGAGAAAGTACTCCACCTTAGTTCTCAAATTTTTGTTCTCCAGAAGATTGTTCTACAAAATATTTGTTCTCCAAAAGATTGTTCTCCAAAATATTTGTTCTCCAAAAGATTGTTTTAGCTTCATATCAAAGTAAACTTATATATTTTTGATAAATCGCCACATTTCATAACGCTTAAGACCCATTTTTGGACTCGTAAAAAGTTGAGAATACGTGCTGAATTTTCTGAAACAAATAGATTTCGTCGTCTAACTTGAAAATAGCATAACTTTTTCGTTATAGCTCCGTTTTAACCCGTTCAAGCGGACAGGTTTTCATTTTAAAGTGTATTTTCTAAATATCTAGCCCAAAATATTATACCTACTGTCGGATTTTCCAGATTTTCAAAATAAGGACAGACCCTTTTGCAAACTTGTCGAAATGAGTTTTTCTCGCGCCAAACCTATTCTAACCCATTCAAAACAACTCCGAAGCTATTCTAATCCTACCATACACCTTCTTAGGGTGTCATGGGTTCCTAGGCATCACCAAAAGTAATATATAACAAGGAATAATTATAGGATGACGTATATATTCATAACTCTTAAAAATCAATGAAAAAGTGGTACAACATCATATGACTTGCATGTTTTAGCTCAAATATGATGAAATGGATATGAAATGAATATGAAAGATGAAAAATGGACATGAGATGCTTACTAGAATACTTGATGAGGTTTATGGAAAATGGATTTTTCCTAATCACCCAAGGTTTTTATTGCAAAACCTTAATCAAGAGTGTAACTAGAGTGTAATAATCTTAGTCTTGAAAATTTTATGATGATCCTTCCTTGGTCCTTATGGAGGCCGGTCACTTGAAGAAGAGAGGAAGAGAAATGTGTTTTGTTTACACCTTGAGTATGTGTTACTATGTTTTAGTTGAGATATTTTAAGTATAAAATGATTATACATTGAAAGAGATATTTAGCAAATCCAATGAGTCATCCCCCCCCCTAGTCGACATATATAAAAGATAAAGACCAAGTTGTAGTTTGTAGCAATTAAATGCATAAGTATAATCAAATGTAAGTTAATTGAAGTTAAGTGTTGAATTGTATACACATTTGAGTATTTAGTGTAGCGTTAGATAAAAATAACTTTTCACGGTTCAAGATAAAATATATTGAGGTCATAAAAATTATAAAAATACATTTCTTGAAAGATTTGAGTGAATAAATATTTATCGGGTTGAATTTAAGAAAACCGTCGAAATTTATATAAACATAACAATTTGTTATACAAAATAAATTTAATACACTGGGTAAACTCATAATATTATTTTTATAAACTTAATATGAGTATAAAAATATATTGTGATAAATTTTTGGATGTATCGGATCAAATGTTCAAATAATGTTTACGCGATTGCGTTTATTTAATAAGAAAATAAACGTTTAATGAAAAAGGCAAAACCCATCCATAAATTGATATGAAATGATGAATATGGAGTTTGAGAAATGACCGGAAATTGAGAATTGTGACATTCTTCCCATGTCAGAGGAATCACGTCCTCGTGATTCGATTAATGATACTATGGCCCAAACCACGACAAGGGTTCTAAAAGTTCATGCTCGTATATGGTCTAAATGATTATGTCAATGCTCATGCATATGTCGTGACTATATCCCATTCTAAAGACATGCTCCCTTATGATTAGGCTCGATGAGGCAAGCTTTCCCATTCTCGAGCAAAATTTTCAAAAGACTTTTAGGCAACCGATTTTTACTTAATCTCACAACTCATCAAACAAGAACTGTCATGAGAGTAGGCTAAATCGGTTTAGGTAACAACTTGTTTCTAGCTCGATCTTTGCAACTCATCAAACAAGAACTGTCGCTCGGATCAAACTGGAAACAAGTGGTTTGAAGAAAATCTTTTGAAAATTTGGCTCGATTACGGATTGCTTACTCATATGAGACTACTACTCCCTTCATTGCATGATTCTTCCTGAATTAGACATAGATGATCAGGCTATGTATAATTTAGGAGTAACTATGCAATGCTTGGACTAATCGACTCATATGATGTTTGGTGTTGAGTCATAAGTCCGCATGTATAAAGAATGTGCACTTATAATGATATGATGAGATGCTATGATGATGTAGTTATAGTCTAGGGTCAATGATGCAACCTAGTTCTCTATAACCGATTCTCTGATACCAATCTGTCACACCCCCAAATTACCTGTTTTGCAGCGGAATGGAATACCTTGGGGAGGACTGTCATAGCATCAAAGTTACAGTTATATTGAACGACCTAAAGTGTCGTTTGGAAAACACATCGTTTAATTTATTAAAACAATCAGAGTTTACAAAGTATATATCCCAAATGAAAATCAACTTGTGCGGAAATAAGTTTGTTACAAGCCAAACGATGTTTTAAAATGCATAAATCCCATGTGTGACGCGTCGTCACCACGACTCTATGATATGTCCATATGCATGCCATGAAGTGAATGCCTTAGATACCTGAGATAAAACATGCTAAAAAGTGTCAACACAAAGGTTGAGTGAGTTCATAGAGTTTGTGTTGAAATGTAAAGCCATTAAAGAATATTCATGCAACAAAGGAATTGTAAATCCACTCAGTTCCAAGTTCCGCCCATACAAAACTTGCAACCTGTGTGTTCACAACCCATTGCCTAAAATAGTATGTCAATCATGTATGCACATTAAGGTAGTTAAAAGTATAAATGTCACCACAAGGGTCTTCCAACAACTCGTGTTGGGATGTTCCTCCAACGACTCACGTTGGGCTGTATCCATATAAATGGCCTTCCAACATATAAATATTGGGATGTTCCTCCAACGACTCACGTTGGGCTATATCCAAATAAATGGCCTTCCAACATATAAATATTGGGATGTTTGTTTAAGTCTAGTCACTTCACGCACCAAGTCTAGAGTATAAGTAATGTTGTTTGGCAAAAGAGTTTAAATGTTTTGATAAATAAGCATGTATCTCGCCCCAAATAGTTTATAGGAATTTAAACGAGTCAAAGCGGGGTATGAACTCACAAGGAAAGTAATAGCGTTGGTTCTACTTCATCTCCGAAACCAAATGCGTGTGTTATCCAAGGAGACTTTCAAGTTTAGTATAACACAATCAAGTATAATGCAATTAAGTATAAAAAGTATAGCGTAGCATAAAAGTGTAAATGTTTTGAGTATTTGTATTTGTAAAAGCAAGTAGTTGAGCATGTATCTCCCCAAAGTAGTGTAAAACAATTGAAAGTGGGGCTATGGAAACTCACCTGGTATGATTGATATGCTAACAAAATGAAGTGCACTAAAATGAGGCTCGGAAACTATCCGTGACCTAAAATGAATGTCATGACTTGAGTTATGATATGTTGTCGTGAATGCGTGATACAATGTCGTGCATGCAAACTCATATGATATTCATACCACTTGTACGTTTTGGAAATAACGTTTATCGTCGAGGAAAGAAAAATAATCTTATAAAGTCTTGACAATTTATAAATTATTTTACAAGTATTTAATTTTACTAGAAGACATCACTTTTAAAAGAGAAAGTACTCCACCTTAGTTCTCAAATTTTTGTTCTCCAAAAGATTGTTCTCCAAAATATTTGTTCTCCAAAAGATTGTTCTCCAAATTATTTGTTCTCCAAAAGATTGTTTTAGCTTCATATCAAAGTAAACTTATATATTTTTGATAAATCGCCACATTTCATAACGCTTAAGACCCATTTTTGGACTCGTAAAAAGTTGAGAATACGTGCTGAATTTTCTGAAACAAATAGATTTATTCGTCTAACTTGAAAATAGCATAACTTTTTAGATTGTAGCTCGTTTTAACCCGTTCAAGAGGCCACGTTTTCGTTTTAAAGTGTATTTTCTAAATATCTAGCCCAAAATATTATACCTACTGTCGGATTTTCCAGATTTTCAAAATAAGGACAGACCCTTTTGCAAACTTGTCGAAATGAGTTTTTCTCGCGCCAAACCTATTCTAACCCATTCCAAACAACTCCGAAGCTATTCTAATCCTACCATACACCTTAATAGGGTGTCATGGGTTCCTAGGCATCACCAAAAGTAATATATAACAAGGAATAATTATAGGATGACTTATATATTCATAACTCTTAAAAATCAATGAAAAAGTGGTACAACATCATATGAATTGCATGTTTTAGCTCAAATATGATGAAATGGATATGAAATGAATATGAAAGATGAAAAATGGACATGATATGCTTACTAGACTACTTGATGAGGTTTATGGAAAATGGATTTTTCCTAATCACCCAAGGTTTTTATTGCAAAACCTTAATCAAGAGTGTAACTAGAGTGTAATAATCTTAGTCTTGAAAATTTTATGATGATCCTTCCTTGGTCCTTATGGAGGCCGGTCACTTGAAGAAGAGAGGAAGAGAAATGTGTTTTGTTTACACCTTGAGTATGTGTTACTATGTTTTAGTTAAGATATTTTAAGTATAAAATGATTATACATTGAAAGAGATATTTAGCAAATCCAATGAGTCATCCCCCCCCCTAGTCGACATATATAAAAGATAAAGACCAAGTTGTAGTTTGTAGCAATTAAATGCATAAGTATAATCAAATGTAAGTTAATTGAAGTTAAGTGTTGAATTGTATACACATTTGAGTATTTAGAGTAGCGTTAGATAAAAATAACTTTTCACGGTTCAAGATAAAATATATTGAGGTCATAAAATTATAAAAATACATTTCTTGAAAGATTTGAGTGAATAAATATTTATCGGGTTGAATTTAAGAAAACCGTCGTAATTTATATAAACATAACAATTTGTTATACAAAATAAATTTAATACACTGGGTAAACTCATAATATTATTTTTATAAACTTAATATGAGTATAAAAATATATTGTGATAAATTTTTGAAAGTATCGGATCAAATGTTCAAATAATGTTTACGCGATTGCGTTTATTTAATAAGAAAATAAACGTTTAATGAAAAATGCAAAACCCATGCATAAATTGATATAAAATGATGAATATGGAGTTTGAGAAATGACCGGAAATTGAGAATTGTGACATTCTTCCCATGTCAGAGGAATCACGTCCTCGTGATTCGATTAATGATACTATGGCCCAAACCACGACAAGGGTTCTAAAAGTTCATGCTCGTATATGGTCTAAATGATTATGTCAATGCTCATGCATATGTCGTGACTATATCCCATTCTAAAGACATGCTCCTTTATGATTAGGCTCGATGAGGCAGGCTTTCCCATTCTCGAGCAAAATTTTCAAAAGACTTTTAGGCAACCGATTTTTACTTAATCTCACAACTCATCAAACAAGAACTGTCATGCGATTAGGCTAAATCGGTTTAGGTAACAACTTGTTTCTAGCTCGATCTTTGCAACTCATCAAACAAGCGTAATGTCGTCGAATCAAACTGGAAACAAGTGGTTTGAAGAAAATCTTTTGAAAATTTGAAACGATTACGGAATTGCTGACAAATATGAGACTACTACTCCCTTCATTGCATGATTCTTCCTGAATTAGACATAGGTGATCAGGCTATGTATAATTTAGGAGTAATTATGCAATGCTTGGACTAATCGACTCATATGATGTTTGGTGTTGAGTCATAAGTCCGCATGTATAAAGAATGTGCTCTTATAATGATATGATGAGATGCTATGATGATGTAGTTATAGTCTAGGGTCAATGATGCAACCTAGTTCTCTATAACCGATTCTCTGATACCAATCTGTCACCCGCACCCCAAATTACCTGTTTTTGGTAGAATGGAATACCTTGGGGAGGACTGTCATAGCATCAAAGTTACAGTTATATTGAATGACCTAAAGTGTCGTTTGGAAAACACATCGTTTAATTTATTAAAACAATCAGAGTTTATAAAGTATATATCCCAAATGAAAATCAACTTGTGAGGAAATAAGTTTGTTACAAGCCAAACGATGTTTTAAAATGCATAAATCCCATGTGTGACGCTGTCACCAATGCGACTCTATGATATGATCAATGCATGCCATGAAGTGAATGCCTTAGATACCTGAGATAAAACATGCTAAAAAGTGTCAACACAAAGGTTGAGTGAGTTCATAGAGTTTGTGTTGAAATGTAAAGCCATTAAAGAATATTCATGCAGCAAAGGCATTGTAAATCCACTCAGTTCCAAGTTCCGCCCATACAAAACTTGCAACCTGTGTGTTCACAACCCATTGCCTAAAATAGTATGTCAATCATGTATGCACATTAAGGTAGTTAAAAGTATAAATGTCACTACAAGGGTCTTCCAACAACTCGTGTTGGGATGTTCCTCCAACGACTCACGTTGGGCTGTATCCATATAAATGGCCTTCCAACATATAAATATTGGGATGTTCCTCCAACGACTCACGTTGGGCTGTATCCAAATAAATGGCCTTCCAACATATAAATATTAGGATGTTTGTTTAAGTCTAGTCACTTCACGCACCAAGTCTAAAGTATAAGTAATGTTGTTTGGCAAAAGAGTTTAAATGTTTTGATAAATAAGCATGTATCTCGCCCCAAATAGTTTATAGGAATTTAAACGAGTCAAAGCGGGGTATGAACTCACAAGTAAAGTAATAGCATTGGTTCTACTTCATCTCCGAAACCAAATGCGTGTGTTATCCAAGGAGACTTTCAAGTTTAGTATAACACAATCAAGTATAATGCAATTAAGTATAAAAAGTATAGCGTAGCATAAAAGTGTAAATGTTTTGAGTATTTGTATTTGTAAAAGCAAGTAGTTGAGCATGTATCTCTCCTAAAAGTAGTATAAAAACAATTGAAAGTGGGGCTATGGAAACTCACCTGGTATGATTGATATGCTAACAAAATGAAGTGCACTAAAATGAGGCTCGGAAACTATCCGCGACCTAAAATGAATGTCATGACTTGAGTTATGATATGTTGTCGTGAATGCGTGATACAATGTCGTGCATGCAAACTCATATGATATTCATACCACTTGTACGTTTTGGAAATAACGTTTATCGTCGAGGAAAGAAAAATAATCTTATAAAGTCTTGACAATTTATAAATTATTTTACAAGTATTTAATTTTACTAGAAGACATCACTTTTAAAAGAGAAAGTACTCCACCTTAGTTCTCAAATTTTTGTTCTCCAAAAGATTGTTCTCCAAAATATTTGTTCTCCAAAAGATTGTTTTAGCTTCATATCAAAGTAAACTTATATATTTTTGATAAATTGCCACATTTCATAACGCTTAAGACCCATTTTTGGACTCGTAAAAAGTTGAGAATACGTGCTGAATTTTCTGAAACAAATAGATTCCGTCGTCTAACTTGAAAATAGCATAACTTTTTCGTTATAGCTCCGTTTTAACCCGTTCAAGCGGCCACGTTTTCGTTTTAAAGTGTATTTTCTAAATATCTAGCCCAAAATATTATACCTACTGTCGGATTTTCCAGATTTTCAAAATAAGGACAGACCCTTTTGCAAACTTGTCGAAATGAGTTTTTCTCGCGCCAAACCTATTCTAACCCATTCAAAACAACTCCGAAGCTATTCTAATCCTACCATACACCTTCTTAGGGTGTCATGGGTTCCTAGGCATCACCAAAAGTAATATATAACAAGGAATAATTATAGGATGACTTATATATTCATAACTCTTAAAAATCAATGAAAAAGTGGTACAACATCATATGACTTGCATGTTTTAGCTCAAATATGATGAAATGGATATGAAATGAATATGAAAGATGAAAAATGGACATGAGATATTTACTAGAATACTTGATGAGGTTTATGGAAAATGGATTTTTCCTAATCACCCAAGGTTTTTATTGCAAAACCTTAATCAAGAGTGTAACTAGAGTGTAATAATCTTAGTCTTGAAAATTTTATGATGATCCTTCCTTGGTCCTTATGGAGGCCGGTCACTTGAAGAAGAGAGGAAGAGAAATGTGTTTTGTTTACACCTTGAGTATGTGTTACTATGTTTTAGTTAAGATATTTTAAGTATAAAATGATTATACATTGAAAGAGATATTTAGTTAAATCCAATGAGTCATCCCCCTAGTCATTACATATATAAAAGATAAAGACCAAGTTGTAGTTTGTAGAAATTAAATGTATAAGTATAATCAAATGTAAGTTAATTGAAGTTAAGTGTTGAATTGTATACACATTTGAGTATTTAGAGTAGCGTTAGATAAAAATAACTTTTCACGGTTCAAGATAAAATATATTGAGGTCATAAAAATTATAAAAATACATTTCTTGAAAGATTTGAGTGAATAAATATTTATCGGGTTGAATTTAAGAAAACCGTCGTAATTTATATAAACATAACAATTTGTTATACAAAATAAATTTAATACACTGGGTAAACTCATAATATTATTTTTATAAACTTAATATGAGTATAAAAATATATTGTGATAAATTTTTGAAAGTATCGGATCAAATGTTCAAATAATGTTTACGCGATTGCGTTTATTTAATAAGAAAATAAACGTTTAATGAAAAATGCAAAACCCATGCATAAATTGATATAAAATGATGAATATGGAGTTTGAGAAATGACCGGAAATTGAGAATTGTGACAGATTAACCTTATGGCCAACAGGTATCCATTGATAACCTATCTTACTAAATGTTCTTCCTGTGGGCTTCCACTGTTTTCTAACTTTCTTTAGCCTTTGCCTTTTTGCCTTCTTAGCATGATATTTTGCTTTAGCAATGTTAACTGGAGATTTGACAGCTTTAAACAAAATATTCACACCACATTCATGATTAGTACAATTAATTCAAGCACATAATTACAAGGTTTGCAAATAGTATCGTAATTCGAATTAATTACATGCGCCTATGGCAAATACTAGAATCAACACGATCGTTTTATTCGATCAAACTTAAAGTTCCGAGGTTGGTCTTCTACTCTTTTCCAATGCACATTCTTAGCTTGCAAGGTCCTATCATTCCTTGTATTGTCTTGAGACTTTGACCGCTTGCTTTAATGTCACCGATTACTCCCGTAGAGGGAATGGGAACATTAGTTGGTTTTGCTACTCTTGCATCTCCTGTTTAGATGTTCGGGATCTGAACCATGCAGGCACACTAAGGTTCACTTTATTAACATAAGAAGTGCCGGGATTTGTACTCCTAGAAGGCACACTAGAGTTCGCTTTCTTAGCACTAACAGATCTGGAATCTGAACTACTTGAAGGCAACACTCGAGGTTCACATTCATAATATTGGGCATTGAATGGATTTCATGCTTGGCACTAGGCATAGAACAAGGAATCAAAGGATTAACTCTCTCACCTAAGGACTTAGGGCATATTGTGATTAAGCATTCTAGAAGTTCTTGAGATCGTTCGGCATATAAGCCTGCATGCCCAATTGCATTATCAAGTGGTTTCTCTAACTTATCCTCTTCAACAATCTCACGGAGACATTCAAGACAATCCTTAAGGTATGAGAAATATGTTTGAATTGCAAGTTTGTTATTCCTAAGATGAGGGGGAACATATTTCGCAGACAAAGCATATTTATTACAAGAGTGAACCTTTGATACACCATTCTCCCCATTGGTCATTGGCATTTTTCCTTTTACCTGGCTCTTCAGATTCTCAATTTCCTTTTGCAATGAAGCTATTTGTTCATTATTTTTGTTTCGAGTGACCTTTATTGATTCAAATAACTCATTGAAATGACGTTTAACCTTTTCATTTTCTTCTAGAAAACTTTCGTTTTCCTTTTGTAATGCATTTACTAAGTTTTGAAGATGAAACGTTTGAGAATTCTGAGAATCTAAAGGAGGAGGTATTTCGGAACCAGTCACATTGTTCTTTTGACCCTTTAATTGAGAGATTTGGGCTTTTAACTTTCTAATCGTGTTACAATGAGCTTGAATCTGTTCATCACGTTTGTTAATTTGAAAAACTGCATCAAACTCTAGAGCATCTAAGGATGTCTTCATATTTGAAGTTTTGACATTTTCTTTAAGATGATGATATTTTATTTGTAAATTAAAATGCTCAACCTCTAGTTTAGAAAAATGTTTAACCAAATTGTCGTGATCATCCAGTTCAATTTTCTCATTTAGTTTAGAATTTGTCTTTTCAAGCTCAATGACATGATCATGGGTGACTTTCAGGGCAACAAATAATTCATGAATTTGAGAAGCATTAATGGAACAATTTGTAGAAGTGAAAAACACATCTTGAGCAACACATTCAGTAATAAGAGTCTCATTCAATGTATGCAAGTTCTTCCTCTCAATCTCATTATATTTTAGTGCTTGCTCATAGTCACTAACCTCAACTATCATTGCATCAAATTCCTTTTCCATTTCTTTAATGTCTAAATTCATTCCCTTTTTAAGACTTTCAAAATGATCTTTTAGTTGTTTAAAGAAAGGCATGACTTCAGTTAAATAACATTCTTTCGTTTGCTCAAAACCCCTTTCCCCTTCAGTTATACCAAGTGGGGTGTGATCCTTTTTTTGCAAGTTTTCTCAAAATCAACAAATAGTTGAAAAATAACATATTGACTGATTAAGGTCTTGCTTTTAGTGGCAATAGTCCTAGGAACTAAATGCATTGGTGTATTGGGAGGATACACGGAAGGCATTTTCCTAAAGGGAGGGTTAGTTACAACAAGATTCTCCGCTTTTTGCTTATCTAAATCCTTTTCCATAACACTTGTTCTGTGTTAACAACATCCGAGGCTTAAACATGTTTAAGGAAATCCAATTCTCCTTCTTGTAATCATGGGGTGTGATATTTATTTTCTTCTCTTAACATTTAGGATCATCTAGTTTCTTGTTCATCTTTTCCCTAGTGACTTCATCCGATTTCTTATCTTCCTGCATTCAACGTAACTAGGTTTCGCTAGGCTTAAGGATTTCATTGCCATCATAAAGTACCTTATGAGAATTTATAGCCTTTTTAATGACCTCTGGATTTGGTTCCTCAACAAGGGGAATGCTTATCGCTAAGACTCTATGCTTAGTGATTAGTGAGCAATCGAATGGTATTTCCTTGACGTACAACAACTTATTTTCAAGCTTGTTTTTCAAGGTTTTAGATTAGAAAAATCATTCAAAAGTTTTGATTCCTTAGCACTGAATTCTTGCTTAAGCATGTTTAAGCTTAGCAGTTTTAGAAAGCTTTTCTTGTAAGGAGTTTAACTCTTTTTTTAATACTTCTTCTCTAAACCTACTTTTTCTAATAGTTGTACACATTTGGTCATCCATTTCCTGCTCACGGGTGGTCAACTCAAATTTTGCACATTGTTCATAAATAGCAACACGTTCTTTATAGGCATTCAGTTCAGAGATGACAGAATCATCAGGGGCACGTGCAGTGTATTCATCAAAAGCATAGTCATCATTGACTGCATAAGATACATCACTTGGTACAATCACACTTTCACTTTGTTTCACATATTGATCATATGGGACAACATTGATATTACCCATATTTTCAATATCCGACTCAATAATTACATTGATTGTACTGTTATGTATCTTTTGCTCATCAACTTCATCGTATAATTTTAATACCTCAAAATTAATTTGTCTTTGGATGGACCAGCTTGTGGTGATGAGGAGACTTTAGGAGGGACCATTGGAGAAATTCTAGCCATGAAAATGGTTTGTGCGATGGGTTCTTCATCAACATCAGTCGTATGCATCACAATCGGCTACTTGAAAGGCATTCTCGATTATTATGGCCTATCTCCGAATTGGTTGCTCATCCACATCTCGCATCATATGTTTTATCATTTCCCTCGACCAAGAACAACAACTCCTCTTCATCCAAGGCCGCACCATTATCCCGAGCTTTGCACAAGCAACATCTTATCCACTGAAGTACTCGGGCGTGCGAGGCGTTTTGGCGATGTGCGGTTCCTTGCAATGTGTCCTCACTTCCACAAGTGTAACATTTGATTGGCTTTGCTTGACCCGTTTCCATTCCTTCCCTATTCGGATTGCAGCATAACCTCTACCACTCCACCTCTTGCTTGTTCAATCGCCTTTCTTGAACTGGCTATCGCACCATAACCTTCCCATCTCTCAGGTGGCTTTGATGTGTGGATTGGATGCGTTAGATTGTTGTGTATGGAAGAGAGTTCATGTTTTGACTAATCGAGAGCTAGTTGATTAATGAAGTTTCCCCGTGTGCATCAAGACATCGCCTTGTTTGAACATAGGATTAGGAATGAGTTTGTGATTACCATTACCCATGGGTATGACTTGTGAGGCTTTGGTTGTGATTCTGATGTTTGAGTAGAAGGCAGTTGAATCATTCGATGAGCTTGTCTCTCCCTGGTTGGTTTTGAACTGATTAAGAATCCTTTTTTCAAACATAGCATGTCTCTCATTCTGAAGGAGGAAGGCATAGAGTTGCTCATAGTTTGTATTCTTCAATCCTTTGGTAGCTTTACAGAGGTGACAAACTTGTGCCATTCGGGATTTATGTTGTTCACAAACTTTGAGTTCAGCTAAATGTTTGGCATAGTCATTCTGATGCTCCTCATATCATTAACAAGCTTGTGGAATCTCACATAGTACTCATAGACACTCTCATCCGGTTTCATCTTGAAGTGTTCAAATTCATCATAGAGTTGTGATTCTCTGTCTTCCATAGTTAATTCAGAACCTGAGAGAAGCATCTTGACATTATCCCACACTTTCCTTCGGTGTTGTCATTGATCGACTTGTAGATATATTTTGGAAGACCTTGAAGTACGATGTTGAAGCCACGATATTAGCATCGAATCTCTTTTTCTCCTTATCATCGAGCTGATCATATGTCTTTGGTCTGTCTATTCCATAGATCATTGTTCCATCTTCATTTGTATCAATTATGTCTCTAGTAGTCTCAACCCGATACGGTCCTTCATCAATGGATTTGAGAATGTTGACTCCATTTTCCTTTCCAAGATAGTACAATCTGATTCGTTGAGCCCAAGAATCGTAGTCAGCCTTCGCCAAGCATGGGTGGACGAGTATCTAACTAGCTGGAACATCCTCGAAAACAATGGAGATGATTGTAGGAACGTTGGTAGACATGATGACAGATTAAACCGAGATTTTATAACTCTCATGATTAAACCGGAAATAGATTCTTTCACGGATTTTACTAAATCAAGAGAAACCGACATGCAGTAGAGTCAACCAAGTCGCTAAGAAAACCTGAACCAAGTCGCTAAGCACCAAGTCGCTAGTAAAATTTTGACAGCAAGTCGCTAAGCACCAAGTCGCTAAGTTGTCAAGTCGCTAAAGAGAAACTCGCTAAGCACCAAGTCACTAGCAAAATTTTGAGACAAATTAAGTCGCTAAGCACCAAGTCGCTAAGTTGTCAAGAATTAAGCTAAAGAGAACTCGCTAAGCACCAAATTTCTAATACCAAGTCGCTAACAAACTTAAGTACAAGTCGCTAACTTTCACTAAGTCGCTACCCGTAGTGGAGACTCCACTAAGTGTCTTGTTTGTCGGCTTGTCTCAATGAGACAAGTCGCTAGCTCAACTCGCTAAGGCCTTGACTACAACTCGCTACCAAATTACAAAGCAAGTCGCTACCAAGATAACTTATCCGTGGCGTAAGTCGCTAGCAAGAAAAACACATAAACACCACTTTTCAAACCAAAAACAACCCAACCACGATGATTCAAGCTTAACAAATCAAAACCCAAGCACATACAATGATTCTAAACTCAAAACTACACTCAAGTTTCAAACTTTAACACTAGAAATGATCCAAATGATTCAAAAACCACTAAACTTTTTCAATCTCTAAAACCACCTAAAAGTCACTAGAAATCCAAAGATATGTAAGAGATGATCAAACCATGGCTCTTGATACCATTTGTAACATATTCGATTTCATAAACACACTAAACCATAAGATCAAATAGGTGTACAAAGAGTTCTAGAGAGATAAAGTTAGAGGTTTAGGGAACTTTAGCGAGAGAAAGAAAAGTCTTATTATGAGCTCCAACTCTCTACCTTGGGAGGTAGAGAGTATTTATAGTCATTACATAAATCGCCACCTATCGGGCTATGGATCAGGCATACAGTGGGTAAAGACCCGTCCATCCTCCACGGTGTTACTTAAACTAAATACTACATAACTTATAATAATCTACGACTACGAGCTTTCTAACGATTACATATACTTGAGGTGACTGACTCTTTAATACATGGATTTACTAAATCCTAACAAGCGAAGACACCGAAGGGCATAGGCCTTCTGGTGGCTGATTCCCAACTGGTAACCATGTCAATGATGAATGGTTTTACGCCACCAATGACTTATGAAGAAGAAAGACTTGGGTTTTACAAATTGACTAAGGCGAAGGAGGGTCCTTCGACCTGATCGGAGGGTACGTCATCAAGCCCCCAACGAAAGTGATGTACGAACAAAAATATTGCTTACGACTCGAAATAGAAAGCGAAAGGAAACTCCCTCTTCACAAAAAACGAGCGAGATCCTAAAAGTCTTGCACCTATTGACCTTAATTAATGCAAACAATTATCCTAACCACCCCTTTTCCTCGAAAGAAAAGCGTCCTTTCAAAATTTAAAAGATTTTTGAAATCCGGTGGTAAGGGGATAAGTCATGACATGTGTAGGGCCGAGATTTAACATATGTAGGGGTATATAAAATGTAAAAACAATGAAACCCTAGCATAATTTTATCCCTCGCCCAAGTTTTTCACCTACTAAAACCTCTTCCGATCAAGCTTTCGATCAAACAAGGTAAAGTGTTCCTTCGTATCTGTTTTTCAAATACGTTATTGTAGATTGTAGAAGGATCAATGTCTACCAATAAAAAATTTGTAATCAAACAACAAGGTTGCACCTTGATAAGGGAGCAGCGACCAAAGCGTTCCTCGCATTACCCAATTCCAAAAGAACATAAAATCATGTTATCTAGTAGAAATCAAGGGATATTTGATGCCCCCAAAACTATGTAGGCTCAGTATACCCATGTATTCATCACCTCCAACCTTAGGATACCCTTGCACCCTTTGATTTTAGAATTCCTCCCACTATGAGGTACATATTTCTAGGTTCAACCCTTCAGCCAAGCTTACGACATACATTGTCGCAAAGCTTATGGGTTCGAACCATCATCACCGTGCTTAGGGGTTTTGAATCTATACCGAGGAGAGATTGGTTGACCTTGGCTAAGAGGGGTGAAAGGGATGTGCCCATTCTCATAGATAGGCCTTTTACGAACATCAGGAACTGGAAAGGCAAATTCTTTTATATCCAAAATACCATTATCCCTTCGGCATACTCTGCATTGTTAAACCCAGAGTTTCAATATGACGAAAAAGGTTCAATGATCCCTTGCCTTATACTTTGTGAGAAGAACCCTTCAGACACGTCGTTGACTCATCATCCAAATTGCCAAACATTCCTTAGCCAATTCTTTTCATGGTCGTCATTGCCGAAAGATGGGAGGGTCTCCTTTGGTACCGAGATTATTTGTGATGGAGAAAGTATACTTTTTGATTAAAATAAGAAATAAAACTTATCTTTTCGATATTTATCTTATTTGCTCCTTCATGTAAATGTCATTCATAAACTTTGTGGTAGCCGGTGGTGCAAAGGAGGTGAGCTTCATTCAAAGTCCCCAAGAGGGAAGGCATGGCGTGGGCTCCCCGTCCTGCTTCCATAAATAACAACGATGTGGAAGCCTGCCCATTGAGCCTATCCTCTACTCCTCCTTCAAAGGAACTCATAGATGTGGAAGACCAACTTATGGAGAATGTTCTAGTCACTCTAATGATTGACCAGCTCTAAGGACAAGCCATTATCGGGACCCTCCGGCGATAGGTGAGAGGGTCCAAAGGAAAGGTGCCAAGATCCGGAAGGTTTGAAGTCCGCTTTGAAGAGGAAGCTCATCCTACCTACTCCTCCTTCTCGAACTACCCGGGCAAAAGAGCCGGGTAAGGTCGTGGAATTTCCATCCATCAAGGGCCGGATCGATGATATCCATGGTAATGTTTCTTGCACATGAACAAAAATTAAGTGCCATTAATAATATATTAACAAATTTATATATGTTGTAGGACTTCCTGATACGAAAGAACTTCCCTCTCCCCTAGCTTATCACCAACTCGTGAGCAATGTAATCCCACCCAAGTGGAAGGGGGTGATGGATAACATGTCCATAGAAAGGCTCTGCCACCTTCATGACAAAGTTATGTCCGACGGTGCATGCTAGACAACCAACTCAATGCTGGACAAGGGAACTGCTCCGCTGTCGAAAGCTCGAGAAGAAATAGATGTTATGATGAGAAGGAGAAGGCTAGGGATCAAGTATGCACTCGAGAGGAAGTGTGAGCATGCCTTGGAGGATTTTGACAAGAACCCTTGCAAGATCTCGAGCTTCTAGAATGAAAAGCTCAAAGGTCAAATGGCAACGAGCGAGGCTGAATGCAGCAAGCTAACTATCAAAGGCTCCATGGTCGTAGGCTATAAAGAGCAGATATCTGTTCTTTCATCCAAGTGTAGAGGCCTCAAACAAGAGAGGCTGTTCTTTGGACCAAGAGATCAAACTCAGAGAAAAGGTAGATGGGTTAAACCTTCGTCTAAAGATGCTAAAGAATGATAGGGTGGACTTGGTAACCAAGGTGATCCCCTATGTTGCTATGGAAATTTACCATAGCGATGATGTAGGGATTGCAATTAGGAACCTGGTGAATGCGGCCATATTCCATGGCAAGTGTACCACTTTAGAGGAGATAGCTGCGACAGAGGAACCGGTGAAGCTGGAGGAAGTTCCTTACTACAAAGCAACTCATAAGAAGAGTATGATGATGCGTAATCACTTAACCGCTTTAGAGTTCCCTTCCTTACAGATGTGATGAAGGACCCAAATGACCTCTATTATGGACCCGATGGCCAAGAAGCCAAGGAAAGTCCAGCCTCCTAAGAAGACTCCGTCACCCAAGGCTCCCTCCCGAAGGTGTTCAAATTGATCCCACCATTCCAAAGTTTGATGAAGGAAACCATGTGGTTGTAATTTGATCCCTAGGGTGTTATGTACCCTGTTTAAAACAATTTGTATGTGTTCCTTTCCAAGCTTCGTGCCTGATGAAACAATTAGCATTTAGTATGTGTGATGTAGCCTACGGCCTAAGACAATGTTTTGTTGGGTTGGATCACGTTAGGCTATTTACCGCTTAGACTAGTTAAACTAGTCATTAATCTACATTAAAGCCACTAGGGCTTGTATTTTGCCATGTGCAGCGATTCTTCTCTTTTATTTTAATTTAGTAAAAAATTATCTTACAACCTAAGGCGTATGGTAGATGCATAGCCTCATTGTGTGTAGTTACTTCACCAAGAATATTAGCAATCGTATAATTTGATTGTCGATTTGAGGGTCACACCCACTCCATCTTAATCCTTTGGTCAGCGAAAGGCTTCAAATACCTTAATGCCATATAGGAAAGTTAATGTGAAGTTGAGATGGATGTTATGCATATGAGCAAGACATGTTGTTAGTCTTTGTACATCCCTTCGACATTGAAACCTATAAAGCAACTTGGTGGGCAAATCTTTGTTGTATTGAACGAAACAAGAGATTTTGAGGGAAATGCGTTATATCATTAAGTAGGTAGGGAGGATTACATCATTTTAAGAAATGAATACTCGACGCCTACCATTAATGCTTCTTTCCCCAAGTGAGAAGAATGCAAATACATTGATTGAAAAAATGAAAAATGTCCTCGGACATTGTGAGTTTCATACATAGAACTTACGATGGGTAGTGCCATTCCGGGTTCTATCAATAGCGTCTCCATCCAAGGTTTCCTTGTAGGCTCCGCTTGCCATATGCTTCCTTAATAACGTAGGGCCCTTCCCATGCAGTCCTAGTTTACCTTCGTACTCACTTTACTTCATACTGTTGAGTCAGAGGACGTATTCCCTGGTTTGAAGGTCAAAGGCCGAACCCGACTGTTGTAGTACCTTTCAATCTTTTGCTTATGGATAGTGTTAGGAATTGGAAATTCCATGTTAAAGTGTCAGTCACCCCAAATATTATCTAGCATAGTTTAGCTCGTAGACTTGTTGTTAGTTACGTTAATTAGTAGCTTATTAGTTAGTTTGTAGCGTAGTTTAGTTTAGTGTAACACCGAGGAAGGATCTGTCTTTACCCATCTGTATGCCCGATCCACAACCGAGATAGGAGGACGTATCTTGTGTAACTATAAATACCCCTTCTATCCATGGAAGGGGTGGTGCTTCCAATAATCTAACCTTCCATATTTTGTGAACCAAGTCTCTAGCAAGAACACCCTCTCTATCTTTCTCTCTCTCAATACGGCTAACATGTATTTTGATCATCCAAGACCACCCGAATCATCAACACAATAATATTATCGATCCTACAAATGGCATCAGAGCCTAGGTTTGGTTATTTTGATGATTTATATAGTCTTTTCACGGTTCGGTGTATGAGGCTTGTTTGGTTTGTTGTGGTTTGATTCATGGTTATTGAGTTGTGGCAAGATACATGTTTTAAAATTGTTTTTATTTACTGTTTTAATGGTCACATGTCTTTTGGTCATATCTTCACATTAATATCATCAGTTTGAAATAGCTTTACATGTTCTGGGTCAAGTCTTTTGTCCACACAGTTTTGTATCATCTTTATTTGAAGTCTTTGTACCATATCCATAATGTAATAGTCATATCATTCTGGTTATTTTTGTGAAGTCAACGGGTCAATGAAGCATATTTTTTGTCACTTTTTCTCGGTCGCCAAGGTCAAAAGAGGAGCCGCTTTATGCGATCTTTCTTCAATAATGTAGGCTTTCTGGTCACTCTTCCTATGAGTTGTAATACAAATGCAGTTTTTGTCATTTTAACATAGCAACTTGTCACTATTTGTCCAGGTTCATTGAATCATGTAGCGACTTGCTTCACTTTAGCAACTTGGGAAGTAATGAAAAATAGCAAGCGAGTTGTGCATATACAACTTTGTGACTATTGAGTCAAAAGCGAGTTGGGCTTATAATAGCGACTTGACTCAAATGCTTAGCGACTTGACATCTCTCTGCTAGCGACTTGTGACTATAGGGTAGCGACTTGATATTTATCAAGTAGCGAGTTGTTTTGAAAACTTTGGTTAGCGACTTGCTTTGATAAAAAATTGCTAGCGACTTGACTCTTAAGACTTAACGACTTGACTGTAACAGAAAGGATGAAGAAGAGGATAGACCTTGACCACTCGACCACTACACAAATACCATGAAAACCATACACCATGACTCACACCCTTTACTGATCCTATATAAACCATCATCAGTCAACAAATTCTAATACCATTCGCTCACCATGACCTCAGTTTCATTCGAACATCATTGGCCTATGTTAACTTAGATCTCTGTCTCGTCTTTCGTGTTTTCAATGAAACATTAAGACTTTTTACAAGTCTAGCAAACGAAATATATTTAACATCATCGATCTATGTTTAAGTCTCAAAATCTTTGACGAAATACGAATCAAAAATTCTCATAAAGCCAACCTTGTCAATTTACAAAATAAAGAAATGAGTGAAACAAGATTGTTTACCCATTTTCTTTGGCTCAAATATGACTCTAACACTACTAATATGAAAGTAAAAGCTACCTTATGTCCTTAGATCTCATAGCCATCTCTATTGCATCTCTGAGCCGATTGAAGCCATCCCTGTGGCTAAGCCAAATCAGACTCAAGCCACCCCCTGTGGCGAGGATTTGACTAATCCAACTCAAGATAAAATTGCAAGGATTAACATGTTCTATTTCGGATTTAAATTTAAGTGATTGTTCTTGTATTATCATTGGTGAAAGGAGCTGTTATTATTTACGAATGATAGGGATGAAAGAGATTGAAGGAGGCGCTCTATTTTTGCTTAGGGTTTGGAAATGGTATCTTGACTGCACAAAGGATAAGTGAGTGAGGGATTAGGGTTAAGTATGTGTTTGGTTGGTGTTAAATACCCGAAATTTTAGGGTTGGTGTGTGCTTTGATCCGATTTGTAGAATAGGTCGCGGTACTCTTATTTGAGAGTTGGGCCATGTCATTGGGTCAGTTATGGGATTGTTTATCACTTCGGGACCGACAGGTCTTGTAAGTTATATCACCATGCATATTAGACATTAACTTTGATAGTAATTTTGGACATAAAGGGTTTGGACGAGTTAGTAATTTTGATATTAACTTTGGACTTTATATACCAAATGGTTTATATGATGGTTGATGTTAATCTCGGATCGACATGCTTCTTGACTACATTTATGAGATTTGACATGGGAGTAGACTTGAGCTGAGTTCCAGTTGCGGAGTTGGTTAACATGTCTCAATGTATTGAGTTGATATGTCGTGGGTTGCATGTTATCTCTTTTGGATCGTGAAAATCTATTTGGATAAGCCGCGGTCTATGGATTTGCTTGTTTTGATATGAATAGGATTTAAAGAGTTTGTGGGGATTAATGTATCTCATGGGCTAAATATCTTCAGGTTAACTGGACCAAGCTTGAGTGATTTGTGTTTTTGAACTTGGATAATGGATATATGGGCTTCTCAATACTGGATTGTTGCATGAGATTTGACAAAGTGACTAGATAATGAGACTTGTGATAATAAGTTGTAAGTGATGAGTGTTGGTGTGATGATGAGTTTTGTTGGGTAATGTGGTTTGATACTTTGGTATATACATATTCACGGAGTATATTATGTCATGGCTTGAATTGATGATTATACAACGTTGACTACAGGGATGTTTGAACGGTATTTCTTACTTAAATTTGAAGTAAGGTTGTCCGGGCGTGTTTACTTATTTCGTCTTCTTTCTTTCTACCCTTCCGCGAAGATGACTTGTTTGGGATTTTGTTAAGTATGATAAAGACTTGGCTATTTAGTTACGGTTGTGATTCTTTCTCGCTTAACAACGTAGCTATCACTTTGGTGTCTCACTCAGTTGAGAATTTCAAGAGGTTTTGTACATTGGGTACACCGTTTATTTTTCACGAGGATTAGTACAAGTTTAAGTAACAAATCTGGGGAATGTTACTTCATGGTCAAGTTTGGCATATCGGGTTTACTTCTCCATGTTGTCACTGTAATAGCTATCGAATGCGTGATTGATGTGTTTACCAAAGTATTTGTGGAAAACTAGAAGGGGCGGGTTGAATAGTTTTGCCGATTTTAAGTTGATTTCAAAAACATTAGATTCGATATTATGTGAAATCGTATGGATGTTGAGAACGTATAGATCTAATGATAATTCAAGCAAATAAATAAAGTTAAGGGATAGAAAAGACACAACCGATTTATAGTGGTTCGGCTACAAGGACACCTTCCTTGCCCTACTCAACTCCCCGAGTCACCTACTCGAGAGTTCAAGCACTGTCAACAAACTCCTTCACTTGGCGGAGAAGCCTTCACAACGTTGCTTACACTTTTTCCTATACAAAGCTAGATACCGAGTCCGTAGCACGGTGGACCAAACCAACACAACTATTACACAACAAATATGTGAAATGTCAAATACAAGATCTTTGCTACAGAAATCTTGCGGAGTGACAAATCAATCAAGGACTCCTTGCTTGGATGACTTGTAGAATGCTCGTGATCTCGCCTTAGAGAAGGACCTATATGAGGATCATAAATAGAAAGAAAGAAGAACAACTCTCTAGATCAAGTGATCTATATGTTAGAAGAGAATGAGAGTGTATGAGAGATTTAGTAAGAAGAGGGGTGAGTTAGAATGAAGAAATGGCTCTCAATTTATAGGCAAAATTTCTTCACCTGTTCCCTCGGATCCCACGGATCCCTTCCACTTGGGATCCGTCTAGTGTAATCATAGGGATCCGTGGAATGCTCCTCTTTGCCCATGGGTTTTTGGTTATGGGTCATGGGTTATGGGTTGGTCCATGGTTTTTCCTTAGATTCAATGTATCTAAATATACATTGTATCTAGTCATCTTAGGTATGGGTTAAGATCCATGGGTTATGGTCCATGGGTTATGGTTTTTACCCATCCTAATAAACTATTACAACAAATGCTTAATTATTACACTTTTGTATTTAAATGGCTATATGTAAATGCTTTACAAAAATAACATGTATCCTTATAATTATACTTAAGATAACATTATATTTGTTATCAACAAAACACAAAGAGATCGCAAAATATTAATAAACATTTTTACGGTTTATTTGTATTAACAATCTCCCCCTTTTTGTTGATGACAAAACATAATGTTATGATTAGTAAAACTTAAGAATAGATGCAAGTTTTGAAAGCCCCTAAGTTTTACTTCTTCTCCCCCTTTTTGTCGAAACAAAAGTTAACCCTTGGAAGAAATAAACATAAAAGTATGGAAAATTAGTCCACTATACTAACTCCCCTTGACGGTAGCTCCCCCTTGTTTGGGGCGTCAAGTGAAGAAAAATAGAAATCCTACAAAAAGAAAGGTTAGTAAAAATAATCTTGTGATTGTCGAGAATCAAGATTGGGAGCCAAGGTATGTAAACAAGGCCTTGTAATAAAACAACAAATTGTAGTGGTATTTAAGCCACTTACAAGCATGTAAAAATAAGAACAAGACTTGTTCTTGAAAAATGACAAAAAAATGACAAAAATAGAAAATAGTAGTAGTGATTCCTTCCATGCTTGCATAAGGTTATGGATGGAGGTTTTGATGAGTGATGGTATTGATGCGATCAAGGATGAGGTTGAGTATGAAACGTATTTCTTCCCTAACTTCTATTGCGATGTCCCTAGTGGATTGGCAATGTTCACAATGTAAATGATGTGGGTAATGAGTGCGGAAATTTTCCCGGTTGTTTTGATTTGAGTTATGCGGAAGTTGTGGTGGAAAAGTAGGAAAATATGAATCAACGTCCGGAATGTTTGTAAATGGTGGTGGAAAAGAACCTAGATGTCTTTGTAATGTGATGGGAGCTAATGGTGGTGATGTTTCAAGATCTTGAAAGATAGTATTTGGAGATGTGGGGGTGTTGAAAAGACTATTTCTTTTTGTTTAGGTTGATTAGATCTTGTTGGAGTCTTAAGGAGATCCAAAAGAGTGAATTTAGGTGGTGATGAAGTTGGTGTACTTGTTGGTGATGAGGGAGGTGCTATTATGGAAGCATCTTGTGGTGAGTTATTTGTTGAGGATGAACCATTTGAGGTTGGTTTTGCTAAACAACAAGATCGGATACTAATCCGTGCGGGTATCCCAGCATTTGATTGTGGTATTTTGGATGGTGGAAGTACAAAGGTTTGGATATCATGATTGTTTTTATTAGGTGATTCTCCTAAATGTTTTTTGGATGACATGATGTAGTGTGTTTGTGAGAAGGAGATGGAGTAAGCAAGCATTTTGGGAGTTCTATATATAGAAAACAAAGCATTGTAATGAATGCTTGACCCAAAATGTGGATTAAAATCTAATGATTAGATATGAATTCAAGGCATGTGATCATGAGAACACAAGCATTAAAAGCATACTCCTAAAAATGAAACAAATGTGGATTTTTCATCCAAAGTGATAAAATAGAAGTTGAAAACAGCTTCTGTTTCACGGATCCCACGGATCCTTCCCTTGAGGGATCCGTCCAGCATGAAGGGGGATCCGTGGTGCAGTGATCTAGGCAGCACAAAATTTTCCTTAATGAAAAATTTTGCCTATTGTGTGCCTATATGCAAACTATTTGGAGTTATGGTTATCTCGACTCCTAAAAAGAAAAGGAAAATAAACTAGAAGTAGAAATACATCTTATTGAGATAACCCGAAAACACATATTTAGTACATAAGTACGTAATTTAGTGTTATCAATGCTCCTAATTCATTGTTGCTTAAATGAATGTACCCGAAAACACATATTAGTTATGTGTCCCCTTTAGCATTCAAAAGACATGAGATGCAATGAAAACGGGTTTTTACTTTGTATTAATAATGAAAAAGCGATTTTCCTAGACGTGAGAAATTGCTTTTGTGAAATTGATACGGGAAGGTATCATCCTTTTAGAAATCGTTGTGAAAGTAGGTTTTCTTTGAAAATGTGTATATAAAAAAATAAGAAACTATAAGTGGAAAAACTCATCTTGGGTTTTGAAAATTCCGGTATTGTTTGTGAGTTGTGCGTGAAATAGAAATCCTAGACTCAGAAAGAAGAAGGCTAGTGTTTACATACCTTGTAGAGTCAATTAAGTTACGACGTTTGTTCCATTAGACCAAGACCAAGACGAAGTAGGTTGAATTGTTCCCGCTTCAACGGTTTGGTGAGGACGTCGGCTATGTTGTCTTCGGATGCTACCTTCTCAATAGAGATGTTCCCCTTTTGAACATTGTCTCTTAGGAAGTGATGACGAATCTCTATATGCTTTGTGCGAGAATGCAATACCGGATTCTTGCTTAAGTCGATGGCACCTTTGTTGTCACATAGAATAGCTATGTCGCTTAGGTGGATGTCGTAGTCTACTAGCGCTTGTTTCATCCATAGTGCTTGTTGGCATGCTTTGCCGGCAGAGACGTACTCGGCTTCGGTTGTTGAAATTGCAAGTGACGTTTGTTTCTTAGAAAACCAAGATGTTAAACAACATCCCATAAAAGTACATACCCACTTGTACTTTTTCTATCAACGTAATCACCTGCATGGTCATAATCTGCATATACAATTGTTTCTACTCCCGTGCCCTTAGGATACCATAATCCTATTTGTGTTGTACCTTTAATATATCTAAATACCATTTTTATGGCTTCTAGGTGTGATGTTTTAGGGTCTTCTTGAAACCTAGCAAATAAGCAAACACTAAACATGATATCCGGCCTACTTGCCGTGAGGTAGAGAAAGCTACCTATCATGCCACGATATTTAGTATTATCTACGGATTCTCTGTCTTCATCTTTTGTGATTTTGGTGTCTGATGACATTGGAGTCCTAATTGGTTTTGACTCTTCTAGACCGAATTTCTTTAACATCTCCTTGATGTATTTAGATTGATTGAAGAAGATACCATCTTCTACTTGTTTTATTTGTAGACCAAGAAAGAAACTAAGTTCTCCCATCATACTCATCTCGAACTCGTCATGCATGATTTTAGAGAAATCATCACACATGTCTTGACAAGTGGATCCGAATATAATATCATCTACATATATTTGTACTATGATTATATGTGAATCTCTTTTCTTAGTAAAAAGTGTGTTGTCAACTAACCCCATGGTGTAGTTGTGTTTAACTAGAAATGACTTGAGTCTATCATACCAAGCTTTTGGAGCTTGTTTAAGACCGTAAAGGGCTTTCTTTAATTTATACACATGTTTGAGTTTTTCAAAATCAATGAAGCCCGGAGGTTGAGCTACATATACTTCTTCATTTATGAAACCATTTAGAAAAGCGCTTTTGACATCCATTTGATAAAGCTTTAGATCATTAGCACAAGCATACGCAAGAAGTATTCTTATAGACTCTAATCTAGCCACGGGGGCGTAGGTCTCATCAAAGTCTATTCCCTCTTGTTGGTTATACCCTTGAGCAACGAGTCTAGCCTTGTTCCTAGACACTACCCGCTTGCATCTAATTTGTTTTTATAAACCCATTGGTTCCTATTATGGTTTGATTACTAGGTGGAGGGACAAGTGTCCAAACATCATTAGAAACAAATTGATTTAGTTCTTTTTGCATAGCCATTACCCAACTTTCATCTTTTATGGCTTCTTGTGTATTCTTAGGTTCTAAGGTTGAAACGAAACAAAACAAGCTACTTTGGTTTTGAACTTGAGACCTTAATGTTCGTTCATTTAGTTTTCCTATGACTTTATCAACGGGGTGATCTTTGGACTCTTTAATGTTTATTATTTCATCACTTAGAGGTTCTTTGTGACACCCTAGGCAAATCCCACATCTATTTGATGTCTTTCATAAGATAACATTCGCCTTACAATGACACACACAACGCTGCTTTGTCTACCGGGTTCTCATGGAGTTCTTAGGAACTAGTAGTTAAGCTGCTCATATGCTAATTAGAGAGTAGTACCGGCTTTGACTGGCCGAAGTCTTCGAATGAGGCCACAAAACAAAGGAGCCTATAAAGCGACAATATTTGGTCGATAAGATGTTTGGTATCGAGCTTTCACCGAGCCGTCGAGCCGCTCGATCATAAGCAAACCTCATCGAGGACGATGAGTCCCGCGAGGTAAGATTTATACACCCTAGGCAAATCCCACATCGGCCGTCTAGAGATGCCGGGCTTGGAGATTACATAACATAACATTCGCCTTACAATGACACAAGCGTTTTGTGGTCACCGCTCTGGAGTTCTTAGGAACCGCGCTAAGCTGCTCTATGATAGCTTGGGTGACTGCCGAAGTCTTCAAATGAGGCAAAGCCGTGAGGCAAAGCGACAATATACAGGAATGTGGTCGATAAGGCTGTTATTCTTCTTCACTTATCTTTTTCTTTATTACTATAGCTTCACTTTCTATAATCTCATCATCGACAAGAGGTGGAGAGGGTTTGGGTGGACTTTCATCAAATTTTATATTCAATGACTCTTCTACCTTCATTGTTTCTTTGTTTAATATGACATAAGCTTTGCTATTTGGCAAGTAACCTAAAAAGATACCTTCGGTTGATTTAGGATCAAATTTTGTAAGGTAATCTTTAGTGTTAAGAATAAAGCATTTACTACCAAAGACTCTAAAGTGATTTAACGTAGGCTTTTTGCCTCGAAGTAACTCATATGGAGTTTTTCCTAAGATTGGTCTAATTAAGACTCGATTGAGTATATACGTTGAAGTATCAACGGCATTACACCAAAACTTTTGAGGTATGGATTGTTCATTAAGCATTGTTCGACTCATTTCTTGTAGAGTTCTATTTTTTCTTTCTACTACCCCTTCGATTATGGAGTGTGGAGCCGAGAAGTTGTGAGTAATACCATTAGCGCCACAAAAGCTCGAATTGCACTTCATTATCGAATTCCCTACCATGATCCGTCCTAATAGACACTATGGGACTTCCTATTTGTCTTTGGATCTTTTTGCTTAATATTTCAAAATAGTTAAAGGTTTTCGTTTTGTTCTTTAAAAATTTTGTCCATGTAAACCTAGAGTAGTCATCCACTATTACCAAAGTGTAGTAGTTGCCTCCATAACTTTGGATAGCGGATGGACTAAATAAATCCATATCTACTAATTCTAGACACCTAGTTGTGGACACCATATTTTTAGCTTTATGACTCGAATGAGCTTGTTTTCCTACATTACAAGCATCACAAAAATGATGTTCATATTTTAACTTAGGTAGGTCTCTTACTAGATCTTTGGATGATAGCGATTGAAGAAGTCGCATGTTGGCGTGACCCAATCTTCGATGCCATAAGGTCGAAGTATCATCTATAGAGGTAAGACATAGTTTGTCTTTAGGTTCATTACCGATTTTAATGACATAGACTCCATGTTTCCTAATTCCTCTTCCTATGGTTATGCCATTTTTAAGTATCTTACTACGGTTTTAAAAAAGTACATTGCACTTTTTATCACATATTTTTCCTATACTTAAGAGGTTAAAGTTTAGGTTTTCTACGTGACACACATCGTTAATGGTTAGAGAATTGTTAGAAATCGTACCTTTACCGATGATTCTACTTTTGCTATTTCCAAACACCACATTACCTCCATTGAAGGATTCATATGTGGAGAATAGATCCCTATTGCCAGTCATGTGCCTCGTGCACCCGCTATCCTTGACCCATTCATCGGGGTCTAGGTCGACCTTTAAGCACGCCTAAAACAATAATAAACTCAAAAGTTTGGTCCCCATTTGTTCATGGGTCCATTAGTGTTAAACATTCCATTCATGTTAGACATGTATGGATAAGATGAGTATGCATTCCATGGAGCAAAGTTTTGAAAATGAAAACCGTTTTGCATGTTTGGATTCCATCCCATTTGATGGTTACTTTTCAGGTAAACGTTATTAGGTCTCCTAAATGAATTAGGTTTTGAAAAAGATGGAGCTTTGTTTCTTGCAAAAGTAGGATTATATTTTGGAGGTTGTTGTCTAGTGGTGACATGATTTGGTTTCTTCCTATTAACTATGACAAACTCAGTTCTAGATGAAGAAGCTACGTTATTGCTACTGTTTGCTACAGCAGATCCACGGATCCCTTTCTGTACACTAGCCGGTTCCCTTTTTAGAGGATCCGTGGGATCCGCCACAATAGTGGCTGGTTTTTCTAGTTCCTTAACAAATTTTGTTTCTTTACTTTCACTAGTTGATGGATCAAGTTGTTGACTTCCTAGATCCTTTTGATTGTTATCGGTTTTAACGCCATCGAGTATTGTATCTAAAGTGTTCGTGCTCATTCTAGCAATTTTAGAATCTAAGTGATCCACTAGTGTTTAAAGTTGAACGCAAAGTTCACATTCACCACTTGCTATTTTACCCTTCTCTAAATGTTTTAGTTTTGCTTCTAATTCTATGACTTCTTTATCTAAACGTTGATTTTGACTCTTTAAAAGCTTGTTTTTGTTAACTAGTTTTAAGCTAATATTGCATAGTTTATTATATTCATTATGCAATGAGTCGTCATCAAGTGATGAGCTACTATAATATTCGTGACATACCTCATCATTTGCCATGAGACAAATTTATTCGTCCTCCTCGTCGCTCATTCCCCATGTTTCGCGCATGAACGCCTTTTGATCATCCCGTTTGGGACACTTACTAATAAAGTGGTTTGGGTCCCTAGATTTAAAGCAAGTACGATCATCCTTTGGCTTCTCGTCCTCTTTGCTTTTCCGAAAGCCTTTCTTGTCGTTGTACGGTTGTTTGACGTATCTTCCCTTTCTTCTAAAGAACTTTTTAAAGTCCCTTACCGCCATAGCGCACTCTTCGTCGTCACTATTCGAGATGAGTTCTCTTCATCGCCGAAACCTTTTGGCTTTAAGGGCAAGAGATTTGTGTTTCTCTTTCACCTTTGAGACTTCGAATCTTTAGCTAGTACAAGCTCGTAGACTTTTAGGTTGCCTATGAGTTCATCGAGGGTGAGGATTGTCAAATCTTTTGACTCTTCGACTGCCGTCACCTTGGATCTCCACTTCGATGGAAGTGCCCTTAGATATCTCCTAACATGGTTACGCTAGAAAAAAAGATTCATCAAGTGCTTGTAAAGATGTAATAATAGTATTAAAACTAGCAAATGAATGATCTATAGTTTCCTCATCCGATATTGAAAATCATATTGTTGAACAAATAAATCAATTTTATTATTTTTAACTTGTTGGTTGCCTTGATGAGTTACAACTAAAGAATTCCAAATTTCTTTAGAGGTTTTAAGCATAGAAATTCTTTCAATTCCTTTTTCGTAAAACATTATATAAAACCATTTTTACTTCACTATTTTAGAAAGCTTTTTCTTCATTTCATCGTTTAGTTTATCATGAGGTATGTGAACTAAATTTCCTTTATCATCATTTGAGGTAGCCTCAAAATCACCTTCAACAATAATCTACCAAAGATCAATATCTTTCGACTTCACATATGTTTCGAATCTATTTTTCCAATATATAAAACCATTAGTTTCAAGTAGTGGTGGTCGTTGCATGGATTGCCTTTCCTTATAATTTTCAGAACCCATAGTGATCGAAAAGTTTTAAAATACAATTTTATTTTAAAACTTTTATAAACTTAGCTCTTGATGCCAATTGTGGAAAACTAGAAGGGGGGGGGGGTTGAATAGTTTTGCCGATTTTAAGTTGATTTAAAAAAACTTTAGATTCGATATTATGTGAAATCGTATGGATGTTGAGAACGTATAGATCTAATGATAATGCAAGAAAATAAATAAAGTTAAGGGA
Organism: Chrysanthemum makinoi; assembly: GCA_910596185.1. Classification (NCBI taxonomy): domain Eukaryota; kingdom Viridiplantae; phylum Streptophyta; class Magnoliopsida; order Asterales; family Asteraceae; genus Chrysanthemum; species Chrysanthemum makinoi. The sequence goes on from OU343220.1 coordinate 2,685,281, forward strand.
TAGAAAAGACACAACCGATTTATAGTGGTTCGGCTACAAGGACACCTTCCTTGCCCTACTCCACTCCCCGAGTCACCTACTCGAGAGTTCAAGCACTATGTCAACAAACTCCTTCACTTGGCGGAGAAGCCTTCACAACGTTGCTTACACTTTTTCCGGTACAAAGCTAGATACCGAGTCCGTAGCACGGTGGACCAAACCAACACAACTATTACACAACAAATATGTGAAATATCAAATACAAGATCTTCGCTACAGAAATCTTGCGGAGTGACAAATCAATCAATGACCCCTTGCTTGGATGACTTGTAGAACGCTCGTGATCTCACCTTAGAGAAGGACCTATATGAGGATCACAAATAGAAAGAAAGAAGAACAACTCTCTAGATCAAGTGATCTATATGTTAGAAGAGAATGAGAGTGTATGAGAGATTTAGTAAGAAAAGGGTGAGTTAGAATGAAGAAATGGCTCTCTATTTATAGGCAAAATTCTTCACTGTTCCTCGGATCCCACGGATCCCTTCCACTTGGGATCCGTCTAGTGTAATCCTAGGGATCCGTGGAACGCCCTCTTGCCCATGGGTTTTTAGGTTATGGGTCATGGGTTATGGGTTGGTCCATGGGTTTTCTTTAGATTCAATGTATCTAAACATACATTGCATTTATCCAACTTGGGTATGGGTTATGATCCATGGGTTATGGTCCATGGGTTAAGGTTTTTACCCATCCTAATAAACTATTACAACAAATGCTTAATTATTACATTTTTGTAGTTAAATGGCTATATGTAAATGCTTTACTAAAATAACATGTATCCTTATAATTATACTTAAGATAACATTATATTTGTTATCAACAAAACACAAAGAGTCGCAAAATATTAATAACGTTTTTTACGGTTTATTTGTATTAACAGTATTTATTGGATGGTTGATAATGTTGATGATATTGGATAATGAACCGTTGATGAACCGCTGCATGTTCCCCTAAAACAGATATTCACTGAAACCAAAGTTGTCATAACACATTCAAACTGACATTGTTTACGGTCTTTTCTTGATTTTGTAAAATCCCGCAAAAGAAACTATTTCTCGGTTTAAATCATAGAGTTATAAAATCCCGTAATGATGGAACCATCCTGGAGAAAGGAAAGTGCATTTCGGTCTCATTTGATGCCGGTGCTCACGATTTCGCTTCAAGAAGGATAAAAGGGTGTACTTCATGAATTGGATGTGTGTTTGGATTTTCGTCATGGCGGTTTGGTTAATTCAAAGTTTTACGGGGTTATGCTCATTAAACCATGGTCAGGATGATACCATTATCATAGTTCACTTAAAACGTCAAAGGAGGCTAGATTTGAGCTTTTAACCAGAAGATGTGACAACGGGGTTAATTCACTATTATTTATTTGAGGTTGAAGTGAAATATCACGGGCAAGTGTACTTAGTATCTGAAGGTATCGGGGATGGATGGATGAAGATTCTTCAAGATCCTTGTTCGAGCTTATTATCAAAAACGAAGACATGGAAATCTAGTTATTGTTGGGTGTCTTTTACCTTTTCTTTTACCACTTGGGGGAATTGGGCTCTTACCACTACAAAATAACTATCACTTTAAGGAGTTACGCTGTAGTGCTCAGTGTCACATTCAATTGTGGATTTTCAAGAGGTAATGTACGCCTTATACTTGATGGTTGGTTGGTTGAAGAGTATAGAATACATAGAGAGTACTTAGAGATGCTAATGGAAACCGCACGCTTTTGTTACATATGTGCAAGTTTAAGTCACGAGTTCGGGATAGTTTACTTCAGGTCAAATTCATCATATTGGGTTTTCTCCATCAGCTGTCACAACAAAGAGCCTACGAATGATAATGGGTTGATTACACATTTAGCCAAAAGAAACTGAAAAGAGAGAGATTATGACGTCTGTTCACATCAGTTCAGGCCTCGTACTTCAACATTATGACGTATGAACACAACAGTTCATGCCTCGTCCCTAAAGAAAAGAAAAGTGTACGTGTCAGTGTGCTTTATCTTCTGAAGAAGAGAAATCTTCTCACTAATGACCATTATCATCAACATACTTCATGCTTTTTCCAAGCGCTTAAGTCATCAAGTAAACCGGGCTACCATTGATTGTTTTCTTATTCCATTTTCTCAACTATAATGACGATGGCGACATCATGTTCTAATTTTGCGGGGGAGAAGTGTGAATATAATACTTTTGGATGATTTCACTTATTTAGTCAAGAATGGCAACTTCGTCTGCAATTCTTGAGGGGGAGAAGAAGTGTGAAATTACTGTATGGTTGATTATTATATGAGAATAAATGGTCAAACGGCTCCAAACTCTTGTAAGAACCGTGCTTCTTCTTATCAGGTCATCTTTACATGGAGTTTTCCTATATGAGCCGTTGGTTGACGTCTTCACACCGACTTATATGATTATCGACAAAGTGCTTCCGGTTAATGCTTCACGTACACATCAACATGATGATTCCGAAAAATCTCTATGTTCTTGTTTGATGTGATTGGTAGTTTGGTGTTACCATCTTATGTGTTCGTTGCGGCCTGATTGCTGATTTCCTTGATGAACCTCTGTCTGTTCTTGTTTGATTGGGAGGGATTTTAGTTAAGGTGATTTGCAAGATGTAAGTTGATTGGGATACTTTTTGGTGATGTTCTTGTTTTTGGTGAGTTGAAGATGTTAACTATCTATTCCCCAACTGGACAATCTTGAAGAAGGTCGAGTCTACAGTCTATTCTACATTTTATGCTACATAATAGAAGACTAAAGACGAGTTGCAATTTAACGATCTAAATACTTCTTCTTAATCTGGGCATTTGTCAAACAGATTGTCGGTTTAGGGGAGACCACTAATTGGGGGAGAGTGATATGTCTGATTTAATCCCCAATTAGACTTGCTCACACTGTACTTCAGCATGTTGATTGTCACAAAGACCTCAAGCGTTCTTCTCAACAAATTTCAAGTATTTGGGCTGATAATATGTTGCTGATTCTGAAGTGTCAAAACCAGCAAGGGGGAAGGAGACACGTATCTAAACGCGAGTAAACTTGATGAACTTAATACTTCTAAGTAATTGAAGATATCCCCGGGAAGACAAATGTTATTACCGCAGAGAAACTCAAGGTTTGACTCATGGCTAGTAAACTTGATGAACTTAATTCTTCTAAGTGGTTGAAGATATCCCGGGAAAACATATGTCATGACCGCAGAGAAACTCAAGGTTTACTCATCAAGGCGTTTAGTGTTCTTATTCCAACTACGTGGGGGAAGAGATGTTAGAGAAAGTTTCTGAAGATAAAAGAGGTACACAAGTATGACATATTCAGGGGAGATAAATGTATAACATGAGGGAGGTGTTATCGCTTATTCTTCGTGGGAAATGTGTACCGGGTTCTTGAGCTTTATACACTATCATCGTGGACGAAAAGATGTGAACATTGGGAGTGTTTTCATTACCCTCATGATGTGTATTCCGGAGAGTTCTTGGATATTGGTGTACTTCGAGTTCTTGAGCTTCATACACGATCATCATGGACGAAAGATGTGAACATTGGGGAGGTGTTCTTCATTACCCTCATGATGTATTTGGGAGAGTTCTTGAGCATTATACAAAGAGACTGACTGCATCTATTCAACTACTCGGGGGAAGTGGTCTCTTGACACCTTTTGGAATGGATTGCGTGACTTCAAAGTGGAATGAAATTTGAGAAGAGTTATTTATGTGTGGGATGACACGTTGTTGTTCTTCTTTGGATGATATAACCCGAACGAACTGAATCACGGTGATTATTCTTAAAAGGAATAGCAAGTTCGATGATAATGGTGTGCTTCTTTGTGCACCTGGCTAAGAAAAGCTTGAAAGAAAGCTTTGAATCTGCTCAACTAAAGGATTTTCGGTTTGGGAGGAAGTCCAAAGTCTCTCTTCAGATGGCTCAATTTCTTTCTTCAATGCAAGAGCCCTGGAAGCTTTGGTGGTGAAAGTTTTAGGGATGATGACTTCTATCTTCTATAACGGGGTCGCTTTCGATATCCGTATCTCGGTACTCGTATCATCATCTTCCTAAACTATATCATCTACTCTATCTTTGTATATATCTTTCTTAAAACAAAATACAAAAATATAAAATCAACAAAAAGAAAATAGAAAAATATAAAACCTACAAAAATCCATAAAAATCAGAAAATTTGAAAAAGACAAAAAATATTGTTTTTCAAAGACATGTCTTCTGATATCGATAACATCTGCGGTCTTAGAAATGTCATTCAATAATGGCACGGGACCATAGATGAAGTTCGAGCAGGAGGTGTAAATATTCTTTTCTAAACATGTCTAAAACTATGGCTTACAGTTATTTCAGACTATAACCCATGCTTAAAAATATGGCTTGCTATTATTTCCGATAGCAACCCGCACTTTTAAAGAAAGGAAAGTGGTGCGCTAAACCAATTTTCAAATATTTCGTGCACTTATCCTAAAACAATTTGAGGAAAGTATGTCGAAGGACTGCTGTTCCTACACAAATATTTTTCCGTCTAAAAATTCTTCAGAAAAATATTTGTTTTAACAAAATGGTGGAAAATGAGTTGCTTGTAAAACAATCAGATTCAGTGTTTTTATAAAATTGAAAACTCAATCAATGACTTCAGCACTTTTAACCTTTTCAGAAAAATAAGTCATTGATTGAGGGGGAGAATGTTTTCAAATTTATATCATCTAAACAGACTTTCTTAATTATCATATTTGCTTAATTAAAAATCATGTTAACCTATGTTGAAGGACTAGGTGCCCAGGATATGATTGTTAGGATTAGATGATTAGAGTTTGATAAACACATAAATCCCATACCTTATATGAACTGATTGTTATGTTGGATTGACCTTTATTAGTCGATTGCTGTTTGGGTGATGTCGACCACCATATATCTGTTTGTGTCTACTAACGTATGCAGGTATATTGGTAAATAAGAATGTTCCCGATCCGAATCCCACAAATGAATATGATTGGATGCCGAAAGGAAAGGGTAACTATATATTGGGTCGACAAATGAAGAAACGGAGCTTAATTGGACTTCCATGGAGAGTTGGCATAAATGCAACGTAAGAGGTCTCACTGCTTTAGTAGATGGTTTTCTTCTAAGTGATTGAAGAAACGGATCTTAATTTGACCTAAGTTGGCATTAAAATGCAACGTAAGAAGTCTCACTGCATCAGCAGACGGTTTTTCTTCCAAGCCCTACAGCAGCAACATCAACAGAAGCAGCTCAACCACCTAACGTATCTTTGTGCAGGAAAATTGTGATTATACCATTTCTTTAAACAATGTTTAACTAATATTGTTTTCAAAAATGGAAAAATATTGTTTTGAAAATAAATCGGATTAAAAGTTTTGAAATCAACCGGACTTTATTTTGTCAAATCTTAAGTGATTTCAAATTAAATATTTTCAAACGATATTTCATCAAAAATTCCGGTTTGTACAAAATAAGTGGTGATCTAAAGATTTAATGTTATGTCATGGTATGATTTTTTCTTTAGAATCAAGATCTTACAAAATGAAATTTTTTCTGTTCTTGTTTGATTGTGAAAGTGTTTTATTTTACTTAAAGATCTCTTAAAAACTATCATACCTGACACTAACAATCCTTAGTGTCTTAAATCTGTTCCTTATCTGTCATTTTTCAAAATCAAATCTTGCCACGTCTTACCCTAAAATTTTCTAAATGGGGCCATTTAAATCAATACCTGGGATCACAAATCTCAATTGGTTTGAAATTTTTGATCGGGAGATCGTGATTTACTCTCTTATCTGCTTTTAATGGAATTGGTTTTAGTCCTTTAAAGGCACTTCCCATGTGCCAAACGATTTCAAATATACAATGCACATGTTGGGGAGCATTTATCCAAAACCGTAAGATTTTAAATCGTGCAGTATTTTAAATCGCACATATCCTCATAAGGGATGATATTTTTGATCTGGGGAGAATTTGTGATTTAATAATGAAATTTGATAAAGGATGATCAATTTGATTCAAAAGTGCTAGTTCTCTAATATGTTAAACTCTTTTATATTATGCACATATCAGGGAGTGGTTTTTAATGGTTTGTGTGATCGAATGTGCTTCAAAAAGAACTTTTCCCTATGTGATAAAATGATTTCAAATAACCTATGCTCATATTGAGGGGGAGAATTTACCAAAGAAAATCAAATGGCTTTTTCTATGAAAATTGTGATCAAAGAAAATATTTCAAAGTCCTCTTGCCTCCATGTGCTAAACAATTTCATAATCATATGCACATGTTAAGGGGGAGCATTTCTAAATGATCAAAACTATTAAGGTACAAAATGCTTTGATCTCGTATCACAAGTACCTTGATTGATTTTCCAAATGATTTTTCAATTGGTTTCATGGAAGAATGGACAATACCAAAAGACTGACCAATTTACTTTATGCATGGAGTTATAAGGATGGTTAGGTTAGGTATTCGTTCCCACGATCCGCTAGAACCGGAGGGATCTACCCAGGGACAATCCATTAGATAGTGTAGAGTCCTTAGGTATGATGAAAAAAGGAGAAAAATGAGAAATGGGAAGAGTGCGGATTGAGACAGAGCTAGTACCGGAATAAACCCAACAAGGTTCTAGTTATGAAGTCTCGTAAGCAATCAAGGGGTTGAAGAATGAAAAAGAATTAAATGTGAAAAGGGTGAAAAGAAATAGCCTTCCAATAATTCAACCTTAGGCGTAAACCGGTTCAATACATATGCTACTGGTGGTTACCAAGGTAACGCCGGTATTGAAGACAAGACGTCATGGACCCAAAGGACGACGATCATGCACTAAACTTCCCAAGCTACTAAAGTACCTCTTAAAAGGGCTTGTTTCATTCTCACGGGGAACCGACATAATCTATCAACTTTCTTTTAGAGATCGTTGATATTGAAGAAGGAGACCCTCTCCCTAGTCTCCGGCATAGGAACCAAATGTGCACTATTGAGTCTAGAGCCAAGAGATCATCCACAAGATCTCCTTAGGACACAAAATTAATGAAGACTTGATGTTTCACACAATATGGAAAGTAAGTATATATTTAGAGTCCTACGCATTATCCTTGTGGTATTGCCAGAACATCCGAGTGATATGTAAATATTCACGATGAAGATGGAAATCCTTCTAGAGCCAACATCAAACAAGCTCTTGGTGGGTGACATGTGAAATCTTGCAAAAGATCAAGCTTGTGACAACTGGATAGAAACGATGGGACGATTCATTCTTGAATCAACCTTGGTCCAAGAAATGAATTGACGAATACTTTTGGAAAAACCGTTCGATGTGCAAACCTTCTTTTCTCTAGCACGTCGAATGTGTATTCATTTTCAAATTCAAAAAGTATCTCTGATTAAAAAATACTTTTGGAAAACCCGTTCGATGTGTAAATCTCTTCTTTTCTCTAGCACATCGAATGTGTACTATTTTCATATACAGAAAGTATTTATGATTGAAAATTGATCTTTCTCATAAAACCTTCGTCGTATTGCAAAACTCTTTCTCTTAAGCAATACGCGATTGTTTTCAAATCATTTTTCATCAATCGCTGAATCTCAATTACCGGTTCACTCACCTCGTGTTGTCTTCTTTGAGACGTTCCGTTTGAGAACGCTAGAACAAATGCGAAACCTCACAAGGAGATTCTTTGGAATCATACCTAATCACAGCAATACTTGTACCGATCAATGGGGAACCGTGGGCCGGTACCTCAATTCTATGAAAGTGATCAAAGACACTTTCGGCGCTTTATTGCTAACCGTCGTATGCGTGTACACCCCGACGATTAAATACCGATCGTAATTGAGGAGTCAATCCAAAGCCGCATGTTCACAGAACCACTTAATTGAAGAAATCATGACTTGTGCTTATCTACACCCCGCTCGATATTTTTATACTATGCTTCGCTACATCACGCAAATATCATGAACCAAGAAAGCTTCCGCTACTCTAATGAAAGATGTCATGATTCAAAAGTGTGAGCATGTCGGTCCAAAAGTCACAACACAACATGAAGGCAACACAACTATGGATGATCCCAGAGATTTGTACTGGGCCGATGATCTCAAAGAAAGCTCGAAGATTATCAAAGATGTGGATCAGTTAAAGGCCTCCACTAAAAGTACAAAATAATCGGACTTTGAAAGAATCGCTACTAAAGTACAAAGATTGTGGAATTGAAGAATTGAAGTCTACGAGCTCAAGAACAAAGACAAAGAAAGAATGCTAGGATTCAAAATGTAAATCATGGGGTGACCTCCCTTAGGGGGAGATTGTTAGGAATTGGAAATTCCATGTTAAAGTGTCGGTCACCCCAAATATTATCTAGCATAGTTTAGCTCGTAGACTTGTCGTTAGTTACGTTAATTAGTAGCTTATTAGTTAGTTTGTAGCATAGTTTAGTTTAGTGTAATACCGTGGAGGAAGGACGTATCTTGTGTAACTATAAATACCCCTTCCATCCATGGAAGGGGTGGTGCTTCCAATAATCTAACCTTCCATATTTTGTGAACCAAGTCTCTAGCAAGAACACCCTCTCTATCTTTCTCTCTCAAATGGCAAACATGTATTTTGATCATCCAAGACCACCCGAATCATCAACACACTAATATTATCGATCCTACAGATAGCCTCTCTGATTGAGGCTATTTCCCTTCATTCTTCGAGTAGGTCCAGGTTACTACGGAGTCTTTCTTCGTTATCTGCTGCTTTGAAGTTCATGACCCTTCCGTTTCGAAGGGATGATGCCTTTCTGCCATATGTCAAGCTAAAAGGTGTCTCTCCATGACTGGACTTTGTATGCGTTCTGTGAGCCCAAAGTACCGAGGTAGTTCATCTACCCAACCGCAGGATCAGATCCTTCGCTCTATTCCTTGTATGATGTTTCTGTTAGTAACTTCCACTTGTCCGTTACCTTGAGGATGGTAGACGGAAGTGAAGGATTGTTTTATATTCGTGCCTCGCGAAAAACACTGGAATACCCTTCATGAATAACTTTCCCATTATCCTGAAATGATGATGTGAGGTACTCCGAACCGACAGATAATATGCTCCCACACAAACTTTTCTGTGTTTCTTCCTGTGATGGATGCCAAAGGTTCGCTTTCACCAATTTAGTGATGTAGTCGATGGCTACAACCAATAACTTTACTCCTCCTGAGTACTGGCGTAGGACCTACGATGTCTATCCCCATTGGCTGAAGGGCCGCGGATGTCAGTAAGTCATATCTTGTTTGGTAGCCTTGGAATCCTTGAGTGAACTTCATGGCTTCACATTTCGAATGATTTCGACAAATATCCTGCATCGAAGGCCAGAATATCCGATCCTCATGATTTTAGAAACAACGGGGGTCCTGCGAAGCCCGCAGATCCTTCATGCACTTGAATGATGTTGGCGGCTTGCCTAGGTCCTACACAACCAAGCCATGGGGACGTAAAGGATCTTCGGTATAGGTAGTTCCCATGATTCTAGAATGTGGTGCTTTAATGCGCCCTTTCGAGCTAATTCTCGATCTTCCGCAAGATACCACTTATTAGATATTCTCTAATTGGAGTCATCCAATTTGAGTCTTCCTCCCGTATTACGCCGGACACTCTCTTCCGACGATGGACCTATCCGCCAACACTTCACCGGAACTTCTTTAGTTAAATGAGCAAATGCCATTGATGCCAGCTTTGCTAAGTCCGCCTTCTTCTTATTTTGATTTCTCCAAACATGCTCTATGGTGTAAGATGTAAACCCTTTGAGCATTTCCTTGGCCTTATCCAGGTATTGCTTGATCACGTGTTGTCTCACCTCGTAGGAGCCTTTTATCCGGTTGGCCACCACCAAGTAGCGTCAACTAAAATAGCCATGTCTTCTACCTCCATGTCCTTGGCCAATCGGAGGCTCATAGCAAGGCTTCTTAGACTCGCTTCATTGTTTGTAGCATCGAATTCAAAACAGACGAAGTGTGTCGCCTTTGGGGTCAACAAGCATGAGACTCAGAACCGTCGGAGTGGAGGTCTGTCAAGATAAAGTTTCCACCCTTCGACCGCCTTATCGCTTCTTTTCAAAGAACCTTTGTTTCAAGCTAAAAAGTCCGCCAATATTTGCCCTTTGACCGAAGTTTCTACCCTTGTATTCAGGTTAGGTTTCTAGCTCGATAACCCATTTAGCTATCTTTCCTAATTTCTCCGGCCGAAAGTATCTCGCTTAATGGGTTTGTCGCTAGTACGGTTTTGGGGTGAGCTTGAAGTACCTTCAAGGCCTCGCAAAGCATGAACCAAGGCCAAAATTAGCTTTCTAATGCCGATAATTTAGCTCAGCCCTCGTATATAACCTCGCTAAGGAAGTAGATAGGGATTTGCTTCTTCTCCTTCTCTGCCAATAACACAGCGCTGATGCTTTCGAAGGAGGCTGCGATATACATAAACAACACTTCACCTTTGATTGGGCAGTAAGTGTAGGTAGAATGGCCATGAAATCCTTGAGCTTTTGGAAGGCAGCTTCTGCATCTACACTCCACTGGAATGTTTTTTTATCCGTGCATCCTTTGAGTGTCTTGAAGAACGGCAAAGACTGCTCGCACCCTTCGATAAGAACCTCCAGGGCCGCTTAGCTTCCGCTCACTTTGTACTTCCTTTAGGGACTTAGGGCGGCCGCAAACCGCGATGGCTTTAACCTTCGAAGGATTGGCCTTGATACCTTGCTTGGTGATCGATGCCCCAAAAATTGTCCTTATTCCACACCGAAGGAACATTTCTTGGGGTTTAACTTCATGTTGATGGCTTAAGCCGGTAAGGTTTCCTTGATGTCGAGAGCATATCCTCCTCCGCTCTACTCTTGATGATATATTGTCTACGATCGCCTCAGATTCCTACCTATCCGCTTGTGGAAGACTTTATCCACTAAACGCTGGTAGGTGGCACTCGCATTTTCAAACCAAAAGGCATCTTTTGTAATAATAAACTTTTCCCTTGAAAAGGCTATCTTCTCTTCGTCCTCTTCCGCCATTTGTATCCGATGGTAACCCTTATAAGCATCCGTAAAAATACCAAAACCCCCGACAAGGATTCTACTTTCCAATCAATTTTTGGCAGAGGATAGCAGTCCTTCGGACAGGCTTTGTTAATATTTGTGAAGTCCATGCACATTCGCCACCCTCCATCATGCTTCTTGACCATCACCGGATTGGCCACCCATGTTTGATACATCACCTCCCTAAGTATGCCTGCTGTTACAAGCTCGTCCACTTCTTTGCATGTTGCGGCACTTCTTTCAGGAGCCAGGCTTCGACGCTTTTGCTTGATGGGTTCAATATGTTTGAACTAATTGAGCTTGTGTTCAGTGCCGAAGGGCTTTCCGTCTATGGTGAGAGTTCTGGGGACCCCCGTCATGTGAGAGTAGGTCCATGCGAAGACATCTGTATTGGCCCGCTGTATTTTTCCAATTTAAAGGAGGTTGGGAGCCTTCGATTACCACCATTTGATCGTGATAGAGATCATTTACTACAATGCGTTCTTCAATAAGTAGTAATACGAGAACATCTTTCAAGGCTCTCCAAAACTGTTGATCCTTTTGCCTACCGTAGGCTTCTTCACGCTAGAATGGAGAAAACCGCTCCATTGCCGAAAGGTGTTTGGAATTTGATCGCCTGCATGTATGGTGGAGACCACGATGCCCATCTTCTGCATTGCCGTTCTCCCTATCAATAGGTTATAGGGAGATTCCGACCTTACGATCGCGTGAAAACCGAGTTTCGTTTCTTTAGCCTTTCTCCAATCGCGGACCTCTAGAGGACTTCTCCCAAGGGTCATGAGTGTTCCCCTGAGAACCCTACTAAGGGTACCTTTGAATCTACTCTCTTCGACCTTATCAAGGCTTGAGCTTAGAAAACAGTTGCTATATATTACTTCACAGAGCTACCAGTCTAGGTGGGCCCTGCTTACTTCTCTGTTGAGATCAAGACCTTGATGACCACGTTATTTGAAAGAACTTTTACCGGATCAAGGAAAAGTGACATCTCCTACTCCGCATAATGCTTCCTCCACTTCTTTCCTCTTTAAACCAGAGTCATCCTTGTATACCATGAGGATGGGTGCTTTGACAGGTGTGGTGTCTTTCCCCAACCCGGTGTGTCAGACCTTTTCTTTGCCTTTTTTATACCCTTCACCAAATGTCCCAATTGGCCGGACTTCACGGCCTCTTCTATCTGCTTCTTGAGCTCTCTGCAATTGTTGGTGTCATGTCCGTAATCGTCATGGAAGTAGCAGATTTGAAGTATCTTCGGCCTTCCCCTCGCTTTCCAAACGAGGAGGAGGATCAAAGGTCTTCACCTTTTCAGAGCAAGTCTCCCTTGGAGACTTGGATGCATTAGCCAAGAGCCCATGGTTGATGTTTTGTGGTACGGTGTAAACTGCCCCTTCCTTTGTGTTCTGCTTCTTTGACCCTTCCCACGGCTGATGCTTCAGACTTTGTTGTGACTTCTTTATTTTCACCGTGAGCCCGCTGGTAGACACTTCTTTGGCTTCGATCCGGTGGTACACCTTCTCCACTAAACCCTTATAAGTTGCGTGAAGGTCGGGAGAGGAATTCAACCAAACTTGTTTCGAAGGCCATACCCAAAACCCGAGATGCGCTTAGTCTTCGCAAGCCCATTATCCGTAAGGTGTCATCGGTGTATTCTGCAATGAGAGCCCCGTGCTCTCGCTTTCCTTCCGCTGATGTTGTGCACCGTTAGGTGCGCTCTGTAAACTTTTTCTGTTGGCTGAAATGTGATCTGAATTTGGCCTTGAGATCATCCAAATTCACAATGCTACCCGGTTTTCGGTTTCCACCATATACGAAAGCGTAGTCTCAGAGGGTATATGATACGCTTACGCGCCGTTGCCGGGGTCAAAGGAACTTCCTTTCGTCGAGCAGTTTTTCAACACCCTAGGCAAAGGAACCTAATCGCTGTAGTGTAGTATTAGGGTAAGCCACGGGTATTGATATCGCTCTCTAGGGGAATAGGAATGCTAGTGAGAAGTTACTACGCTAAGGTTGAGGTTGAGGAAGATTATTTTTATCTTTTTTATGTTTTTTTAGGAAATTGAAAAGTACAATCTCGGGTATTGGATTTGGGGGGTTGGTATTTCTCCCGATTACTCTACTATTATCTAATTATCTAAACTAAGGTGGTGGTAGTCTATGTCTAATTAATGTGTGCTCGTGTGATAGTTTAAAGATGTGTTTACTTAGGTTTTACTACTCCTTAATTATCTCCTATTGATGGTTGAGTTGTCACGTCCTTATTCTTAGTTGCGTTGTGTGTCTAAAGTTGTAGGGTATGCGTTTCTCCCTAACTCTTTGAACATACCAAAGGGTATCGTCTACAAAACCCACTAGGGATAATAAACTCTTACTCTAAGGCACTCTTTGGATGGTTTAGCTTACAACTACTCGGTAATTATATTATAAGGTTCACAAAGATGAATCAAGCATTAAGTACACAACTAATGACCTATCGCATTACTAGATCATTAATCAACTAAGATAAGAAACAACCAATCAATATTTAACAATTAAGTTTCATACTCCCTAAGCAAACACACAAATAAATTAGCCGGACATGGAGAACATGCAAGCATACACACAAATAATCAAAGACATAATTGAATTGATGAAGTAAATACTTATCTTGATGTAAGATTTGGAACCCTAAAATATCGTAAGACACCCTTGGTTCGTTTTAGGTTTTCAACCCAAAAGACTCTCCTAAACCTAAAAATTCGGATTCTATATATAATATTACATATGCACGGGCCACCTTATGTTGTGTGACGCCGGCCATTAGAGTTTCGCTCTTGGCCACGTTAACCTGGCGACGCCATCTTATGTCTCAGACGCCGCCCCTTCACCGACGCCGTCTGATCGCATCTAGGCCGCCCGAGTAGCCAGACCTACTCTTTTAAAGCCCGACGTCAGCTCTGAAAATAGGGTTTTTGGCTTTTGTATCGCCACAAAAATCCTCCCGACGGCGCCGCAGATAAGCAAAGGACGCTCGCCGCTTCTCGCTTTCAGCAACTTTGAGTGTCTCGACTCGACTTTGGCCATTTTCTTCAGATATTCGCCTTTTCATCCAAATAAGTGCCATTCCAAAGATTTTGCCTTCAAGAGACTTAAAAAGTGAAAAGGAACGATATTAAGTAATAACGGATACAAAAGTGATCAAATAAGGGCTTAAACGACCCCTCAAAATGGTACCTTTTAAAACCTTATCAAATATCCCTACACTTGTTATTTGCTTGTCCTCAAGCAAATGTGCTTTTAGCCAATTAATTTATAAGTTAGGGGTCATGAAGCATTGATTTAAAACAGTCCACAACACATATAAGCCCCGTAAAAGTCATAACAAGCACGAAATTACATACTAGCACCTCACATGGGGTGTTTGGATACTCACATCTCTCTCGGTGTATATGAAATATAACAAATTGGAAATGGAAGATAAACACTCATTAACCGTTCCTAGTACATAGATTACCATAGGCTTGAGAATAGATCAAACCTCCATCGCTGGCAGTAGCACCTAGGAAAGACTATCAAAGAGGTCTTTTAAAGGGTTGTAATGTTAGGCTTACGTTAGGAAAACAAGGGTTTGGTGGGATAGGCTATTTAGTGGTGGCAAGTCAAAAATCTCTATGTTAAATGCATACTAAGAATTGCTAAGCCAAGACTCGACACTCTAAAACTCTAGGTAACGGAAATAAACAAACATAAATTTAAAGGATAGATGTAGGACTATGAGTCTCAGATGTTTTTTTTCATACACTTTTACTCTACCATCCTCTATGATAACATCAAAATGATAGGGATTTATAGGCACATCCCTACACTTGAGTTTTTTTATTACTCTAACACTAATTTGACCCTAATTGAAAAGATCAAAACACTTGGGGTACATTATTACGCAAACAAAGGGAATTTGAATTTAACGCTCTTCCGCCATTTCATAAACTTTAACTTTTCCCATGAATCCCAATCGGCCCCAAAATCAGATACAAAGGATATGATTCGACTTAGCAACTCATGCAAGCAACCAGATAATTGAACTAAGGGTTTAGGGTGATAACAATAATGCACTAAAAGTGAGTGTATAAAGGGTAGGCTAAGGCGATTTGGGTGTATATTTGGGGTGGGGTGTAAACAATGCTCTTCATTGATATTCCGGATAAACCAAACATCACGAGAACCGCTAAAAGGATAGGCTCGAGGGGTTAATTCAGGGTATCGTGAGTACTGCGAGTCAGTTTACGTGTTATATTTATCCATGCCCTAACAGGCCGTCATGCACAAACAATCCTCAGTATATCACAACGGCTCTAATATTGTTCACACCTACCATTCCTAATCTAAGGGCGATCCTCACATTTTGGGTGGAATTTGGGTGGTAAAGAGTTTTTGTGCTAGTCATGCAACTTCCTATCCGTGAGACGCTTTTGTTAAGACTAATGGCCCACTCCTATATGTCGTGAAAAATTTTAAATTTGGTGCCAAAATTACCCTAACCGACATTTTCTCATGGTTTATTACAAAAGTGCAATTGGACAAAGCAAATAATCAAGGATAAGCATAGTTTCAAAGTTCCCGCTTTATTTTCCCTCCATCTTAAACTCAACATTGTCCCCAATGTTCCCCGAAAGTATCAAAGTTATGATAAAAGAAGGTAATCAAAAAACGAAAGAAACTAATACTCCCCCATTAGTTCTAGGATCCGTAAAGTGGTGGTTAAATCCTTTCAAGAAGAATTATTATGAAAAGCCCTTCCAATCTTGTGTAACTTCTTCTTCTTGACAAACTAAACCTCACACTTGAACAAAACAAACTAAACCTTCACGAAAATCTGGCCGTAATAAAATATATAAGACTTGATTTACACTAGGACATAATGCTTGTGGAATGGATGTTTACGTAATTTCTAAGAAAATTAAGACTGAAAATTCCAAAATTTATAAGTAGCCTTAAAACGCAGAAAAAGTGATCCTGTTTTACTCCTTCCCCACGCCAAAGTTGCATCCTCGACGGTCAAAGTTATCCTCCCGACAAAACCTGTTCACGATTTTTCGAAAAAATTTCGAAAATTTACATCTTTAGAATCCGAAAAATTCGCAAAAACATCCATTATGACTCGATACAAGCATTTGACTCGAACAAACAAACATACATATCTTTTAGTTAATTGTTATTCTCATGTTTACGTTTCTTTGAAAACGTGTGTAATCCTCCCTACACTTATCCCTTATGTAAAATACCTTTATATGCAATTAAGACGAGGTTAAAAACAAAATAAAGCATTTTTATAAATTTAAACATGAGGATAAACAATTAATAAAAGATATAATACACTAACAAGCAAACAATTAAGCATGGGTTGCCTCCCACGATGCGTTTTTCTTTATTTAAGAGTCTTGTAGCTAGACTCGTAGTCGCGTTCCCTACGCTTTCTCATTACGCCCTCTTGATCGTCTCTACCGGGATTCCATGTTGTAGAAGTGTCCTATGATGCACTCTCTAAGACTTCGGCCTCTCCCCACTGTCCTATATTTCTGGCCGTAGTTCAAACAATCCTTATAGAATCCTAAAATCTTAGTCATAACATAATCTACTACCCCTTTTCCATATCCTTATCATTCCCGTGAATAGACCGACAACTTAAGTTCCTTTTCATCATTAGAGAGTGATGAAAACTTCTCAATCTTAAACGGCATTTGGTAAGCTATGTCGCCGGTCTCATCCTTGAATCGCACTACTTCTAACGAGGGGTCATAGGTCATCCCGTTGCTTTATGAAAGGTTTTCCTAGAATAACGGGACAAGCTAGAGTCTATGGTCCGTATAATATCATCCACAATTATGAAGTCCAGAGGGAACGCTAAACTACCTACATAGACGGGCAATCCCTTAATTCTACCAATAAAATTGCACTTATCCCTAGGATTATCGGGGTCTTGCCTAGTTGGGATAGGCTTCTTCATTATCCAATTGTAGTAGGTGCTAGTCATTATGTTGATTGGGGATTTGCGATCAATGTAGGCCTTTGCCACAAAAGGTGTCCTATGCAACATGGTATGTTAAGATTCCAAGGGTTCCCAAACTTGATTCTAGGGCTTTTCCTAACATACATGTGACGAGGTCACGACTAAGTGAGGGTGGCGAGATAGTTCTTCTTCCTCGTAGGGAAATTTGTTGAAATAGTCAATGTCTACTTCATCTACTTCCTTGGGTGTTTCATTATTCATAAGCCGTATGGTCCTCTTCGGCCATCCGTTTCATCGTTTCACTAAGGCGATGGTATTGACGAATTGAACGTGCTTAGTTAGCTTGCTTGAATCCTTAATCTCTATACCGGTTGTTCGGGAGTTGAGATAGCACTAACCTTCCTATCACTATTGGTTATGGCTTTCAAAAAGTTGTCTATCTTCCTATCCATCTCGGCTTGTTGATGGTTAAAGCGGTCCGAGAGCTTAGCCATTTGGGTTTCTTAGGATGCAACTAGGTTTTGCAACATCCCTTCTCATGTTTTGTTGGTTAGGACCGCTAGGTGGTGCCATGAGAAATCATTAGAGGTGAATTCTTTGGTTTGTCCCAAGAGAAGTCGGGCTTGTTTTTCCATGCCTCACTCGGTTTCATTGAAATTCCTAGGTCCCGTGTTGTAGGGAATTTTCTCCCGCCTCCATTAATACGGAG
The DNA here is from genome assembly GCA_910596185.1 of Chrysanthemum makinoi. Lineage (NCBI taxonomy): Eukaryota > Viridiplantae > Streptophyta > Magnoliopsida > Asterales > Asteraceae > Chrysanthemum > Chrysanthemum makinoi. The sequence goes on from OU343220.1 coordinate 2,703,063, forward strand.
GATGAGTCAACGGAAGCGCTGTTCGGGATCGGGTGCTAGTGCGCTGTTATGAGGATCACAAAACGCTCGCGACGAGGAAGAAACTTTGTTCTCATGGTGTGAAGACTTAGGATTTTCGTAGGAACTCATGAGGAATTTAACTTGATCTTCAAGTTCATCATCCTACCTGGCCGGAAGGTTGTGAGTAGATGGAAGGCAAGGAGATTGCCTTGACGGTTTTAGGTAGCTCACGGGGGTCATCCCAACTTTCGCTGTCGAGGCAAGGGTCCTCTATTATACCCCACGATTCTTCCACGATGAGATCACTAAGTTTTCCACCGGCCGCTTGGTCAATGGATCGCTTAGTGAGGAAGTTGACATGATCATAAAAGATTTGGACTTGGAGCCAAAGATCAATGTCGTGATGAGGGACTTTATGAAGTAAGTCCTTGAATCGGGTCCATGCTTTGTAGAGAGATTCACCTTGACGTTGTTGGAACATCAAGATGTCATTCCTAAGCTTAGTGGTTCTCCCGGGTGGGAAAAATTGAGCAAGGAAGGTAGAGGTAAGATCATCCCAACTTGAGATGGATCCTGAAGTTGCTCGCCAATTACTAGCTTGGTCCCGTAGAGAGAATGGAAGAGACGCAGCGCCGTGGTCTCCAGTAGTAGCATTCAAGGTCGATGGAATCGACATTTTGACAAAATCCCTCGATGATGATTTGGATCTTCTGAGCGAAGTCCATGGAATGCACATCCGTTTTGCACCAACCGGATGGTGTCGGATCGCAGGCCGTAGTTTGGGCTTGGTCGGGAAGCTCAATGGTGTTCCTATAGCCTGTGGCTTGGGTCTTGAGTATTCAACAAGAGTACGGCCTCTTGGCGGGTCATTTGGTGGTGGGTTGATGAGTGGTGGTTGGTTATCACCTTCCATGATGAAAAGTGATGGGGTTACTAACAAAGGTCACGAAGAAGGGGATAGACTACGAGGAAGCTAAAAATGAGAAAAAAAAATTTACTTGATAGGAATCAAGCAAAGAAACCTAAACGAGGTGGAGTACTAACTAGCTATTCTATTCTCCCAAGAACGCCCAAAACTTGATACGCTTACACAGCTGCTCTCGGGCCAAAGGAACTTCCTTTTCGCCGAGCAAGTTTTTCAACACCCTAGCAAAGGAACCTAATCGCTGTAGTGTAGTATTAGGGTAAGCCACCGGGTTGATATCGCTTTCTAGGGAATAGGAATGCTAGTGAGAAGTTACTACACTAAGGTTAAGGCCGAGGAAGATTATTTTTATCTTTTTATGTTTTTAGGAAATTGAAAAGTACTAATCTCGGTATTGATTTGGGGGTTGGTATTTCTACCGATTACTCTACTATTATCTAATTATCTAAACTAAGGTGGTAGTAGTCTATGTCTAATTAATGTGTTCTCGCGATGATAGTTTAAAGATTTGTTTACTTAGGTTTTACTACTCCTTAATTATCTCCTATTGATGGTTGAGTTGTCACATCCTTATTCTTAGTTGCGTTGTGTGTCTAAAGTTGTAGGGTATGCTTTTCTCCCTAACTCTTTGAACTTACCAAAGGGTCTCGTCTACAAACCCACTAGGGATAATAAACTCTTACTCTAAGGCACTCTTTGGATGGTTTAGCTTACAACTACTCGGGTAATTATATTCTAAGGTTCACAAAGATGAATCAAGCATTAAGTACACAACTAATGACCTATCGCATTACTAGATCATTAATCAACTAAGATAAGAAACAACCAATCAATATTTAATAATTAAGTTTCATACTCCCTAAGCAAACACACAAATAAATTAGCCTGACATGGAGAACATGCAAGCATACACACAAATAATCAAAGACATAATTGAATTGATGAAGTAAATACTTATCTTGATGTAAGATAGGGTTTGGAACCCTAAAATACTGCATAGACACCCTTGGTTCGGTTTTAGGTTTTCACTCCAAAAAGACTCTCCTAAAAATCAAAAATTCGATTCTATATATATAATATTACATATGTGACGCTACCTTATGTGGTGTGACGCCGTCGCCGCCATTGTTTTCGCCTTGGCCACGTTAACCTTCGACGCGCCATCTTATGTCCGTAGTTGCCCTTCTTCAAACTTTACGCCGTCTGGCGTCGATCTAGGCCGTCCTCGAGTAGCATACTACTTTTTAAAGCCCGACGTCGCTACTTGAAAATAGGGTTTTGGCTTTCAGATCGCCACAAAATCCTCCGACGGCGCCGCAGATGTAAGCAAGGATGCCGTCTCGCTTTAGCCTTGAGTGTCTCGATTCTAACTTTGGCCATTTTCACGATATTCGCCATTTTCGTCCAAATAAGTGCCATTCCAAAGATTTTGCCTTCAAGATACATAAAAAGTGAAAAGGAACGATATTAAGTAATAACGGATACAAAAGTGATCAAATAAGGGCTTAAACGACCCCTCAAAATGGTACCTTTTAAAACCTTATCAGTATATGTAAACATGTGGCAAGCAACGGGCATAACCCACTTCTGCATTCTGATAACCCCTTCGAACAAGTGTAAGAAGTTATCCGGTCCTCTTCCCATCATAAGCACCAATATAATGTGCATTTTCAACCCATCGCAAAGGGTAGTCTTCTATCCATCTTACAAAGGTGATGTGGAGCCATGGGTCCGAATAGAGGCAAATTATATGGCATGTAGGTAGGGGCAGATTGTACGGGTTAGGTTTTGGAGGTATTCCAACCGGTTTTGGCACTTGAGGGTAAGTAGTAGGTATATAGGCGTGGGTGACTTCCGGTGGTACTAAGGATATACCATAGGTTGCCCGTAGGGCATGCTTCCGTATGGTTGAGTAAAACTGGGTTGCTAGCCCGCCCATTAGGTGGGGATAGACCCCCTTGAGGGTAAGATTGAGCCCTAAAAGGAGGGGGTACATACCATGAGGAGGAATATTTCCTCCTCCATTCATTTGAGATGGATTGCCTTCTATGCCGGATGCGGTAGAAGGCAGAACTAACCCCCGCCTCAGCTTCTTTCTGTGATGAGCCGCCAAAAGTGGTGGCAAATTAACCTCCGTGAGTATCCCTTGGTGACTCCTTCCATTCGAGCTCTATCGCTTCCTTCTTTGTCCAGCCCCTCCCGAACATCTTCAAAACCAACCACCTTCCACTCCTTCAACACGCTTGGAGACCCTATCCTCAAAGATCGAAAGTGTGTAGCTCCAGATCCAAAGGCCTAGCCTCCATTTCCAACTCTTCGCCATAATCATCGCTGAGTATTCTAACTCCCTACGCATCTCCACATTTCGAGCTTTCCTCCTTCGAGCCTCGCAAAGATTCTAATGCCATGTTAGCTTCAACAAACGCCGGACCGACACGGTTCGTGGTTGCCAAGGTTGAAGCATGGTTGTTGGGAGTTATTTCGGGGTGAGATCGTGTGGTAAAGGTGGATGCGGTTATATTGGGAAGGTTGTTAGGATCATGGATCGGGATTAGTGTCAAGGTCGAGAAACCCGAGGTGTATCCTCTTTCCTTGATTCATGCCGCGGAAACTAGTGAGAGTGATTGATCGGGTGTAAGTTTGGAATAACGAGACCAATAGTAGCGGTCCCACGGATGGCCACCGATTGTACATAATTGCACGCACTGTGCCTTCGATGGTGATCAAATGGTTTGAGGGGTGATATGCTTGCGCCAAACTTGTAGCCAATATGCAATAAGAAATAGTAGACACTTCTGTATATCGCAGGTTGGGCCCGCTAACCACCTCCTGCATGAGAGTAAGTATGTGATAAATGTTGTAAATAATATGGAGTATGAAATACCTGCGGTTGAATGAACATACCATTGAAATGACTCGTCCAACCTATTTATTGGTGATGAAAATAGCTTGGAGAGTTAGACACGCTTAGGAGATCATGGGACATCCCCATTTGTGGTAACAGCTAGGGCTTCATCCCCACTATCTTGGACTTGGCGGGGAAGCTAAGGAAATAGTGGCATCTTCAAGAGAAGACAATCAAGCATAGGCCTCTACCGGGCGGATTCCCATCCGTAATCCCTATGTCAATGATGAATGGTTTTACGCCACCAGTGATTTATAAAGAAAGACTTGGGTCTTCGTAATGCAATTCGACTAAGGCAAGGGGGGTCCTTCGACCCGACGGAGGGTACGCCATTAGTTTTGAAGGATGCTCTTTGATGTTTGCCTCACAGTCGAAAGCATGGTTTGTCTTTTGCAAAAACCAGTTGATGGTAAAACCAAGGACCTTGTTTTTTTTTGCCAAGTTGTTGATGTTTTTGAAGTTTAAGTGAGAGAGTCTCTTATGCCACTGATAGCCAAAGGGTTTTGGCAAAGAGACAGCTTCCATCTTGAGAGAGTGTTGACATGTCTAAGACATAAACATCATCTCTTCTAGGAGCTATCAAAACAACTTCTTTGTTGGCATTGAAAATGGTACCTTGTTTGTCATTGAATTGTACAATGTACTTTACATCACAGAGTTGACCTATTAATCAATGAGATTGTATTTTAGACCATTATAAGCTATTCTAGGAAAACTATTCCATTACAAAGATATCGAACCATAACCTTCAAAGGGGACATGATGAGTTATCACTAAATACTACCTTTGTCTGGTTCTTTACTACTTGTGCGATACTCCTTAACACCACCATGCTTCTTGAGCATCCACTATCTAGATACTAGATAGGCTCCTTGGCGTGTCTCTGCACAGTAGTAAAGTGATTAGTTTCTCTTTAATCGACCCACATACCAGTGGGCTTGGTCTTAAAGGTCTCGTTTAAATTTGGCAATTGACTCATGGTCGCTGGTCGAGTGCATTGTGCTAGCACAGTTTTGCATTTTGAGACCGAGGATGACTCTTGATTCCGGGTTGCTTAGAACTTTTCCTTGCTTGAATGACATCGTTATGCCGATGTCTCATGAGTCATTTCCGCAAATATCACAAAGATGTGTTCATGAGACAATCATCGATAATGATCATTAAAGCCACAGCGGGCAAGGAGGAAAAGGGTTTAGCTCTAAACTTTTGAGCAGATTTTGAGGTTGAAGCATACTGATGACCAACTTTGGTATAGTTTTCTTTTAGAGAACTTACGACAGAGTGATTAGAAGTTCGCGGATCCTCCTTTTGCGCATCATACAAAAAGGATTCTATAACAGCTATCGGCCAGGTGATCGTATAGTGGCATAGATCACACTCTCGCCTTGGTTTGGTGGGTGGCTTTGACTTTGAGGAACTGTAGGAAGTCGACTTTGTTTCCTTGATTTATTCAGTGACTTTTTTGATGGATTCCATCTTATCAGCTAGCTTCCCACAAGTTCACCATTGCTAAATTTGGTCACCTTCAAGGGGATGAGGATGTGAAAGTCTCTGGGAGTAGATTCTTGTTGAATTGGTTTTGTTGGTCTTCTGTGATGGTTCTACTAAGTCAGATCTTTCCTTTGGTGAATGAGGATTGAATTGCATTAGAGTAAGCTCGTGAGCTTGAAAAGACTCAAGAGGTTTCGGGGTGGAAGGCGATTAGACTTGCTTCAGACTCAAAGTGTTCAAGATTACCTGGGAACATCGGGAGCCAAGCATGCTCTTAAGAGCTTGACTCTCAGCTCTAGAATTCTTCCAGAACCGCGAATTAGGAAGCTTACTATCGATTAACCCGATCAATCCAATCACTGGGCTTCGGGAATAGTCAACACATTAGTAATCATGCCACCGACACAAAAGGTTTAGGAGATCGGGTCTTTGCTGTGAGAGTCGGAGATGATCTTCACCTATGACTCTCTTTGCTAATGAGAGCTCCCACAAAGATCAAAGACTTCGATTCTTAGCAATTCAAATAGCAATGATTTTTTCTTTCTAAGTTCTTCTTGAAGAGCCTGATTTCTTTTAACTAATTCAATGTTTTGAATTTGCAAAGTGATAGACTCAAGCTTATTTTGTTTCAAAAGAAGCAGTTCATCCCTACACTTGTTTAGTTCAAAACTTAGCTTGTTATATTTTTAAAAAAGATTTAATCGTTGCTCTTCTACAAACTTAAGATCGAAATTGATATAGTTCATATAGGACTGCCAATTAGAGTCATCATCCATAGAAAGTAAAATATTTACCTTCTTCATTGTAATGTTGACCCATTCTCCATTTCTGGCATGATTTTTTCCCACGAAATACCTTGTCCTCTTTCAGAGAGCCATCAAGCAATCGACTTGCACCATCTCACATAAGATGAGACAGCTCTTCATCCCAATCGAATATTTCAAAGAATAACAAGACCTTTGTTTTACCGCACAGACAATAAAGCAGGTGTTGTTTCTCTGAGGGTGCGGCCTCAAGCAATGCTAGCTTAGCTTTCTTAGCTTTGTATTTAGCTTCAAAATCCACATTTTTGTTTTGATCGATTTGTTTTGAAAATTTTGATGAGACCGATAGATTTTTGGTTGAAATTTGCTAAAGCTTGAAGACATATTAGACCCTGATGGTTTGTAAGAGGGTTCAGAAATTGTTTTTGAAAAACAAATTTTGCAAAATGACCTCTTTTATGACACTTAAAGCATTCAGTCTTCTGCTGTTTTAGCAGCTTGAAAACTTTTGTTTCTTTTATAAACCTTTGAGAGCTAGCAAGGAGTGCCCTTTTCGCGAAATTCAACGCTCGTGTCATTTAGGTACTCCTCACTTGATCTCTCATCGCTCATCATCCGGAATTTTGGAAATCTTGAACCACAATGTTAGAAAAGAAAGCAGCTTGATATTGGTGATGAGGTGGTGGTCGTGGACTCTTGACTTCCCCGAGACTTCTTTAAGTCGATATCGCCTATTGATGAGGTTTTCCTCATGACAAATTTCCCATAAATTTCAGAAGCTCAAGATCTGATATGATTTGCATTCCTAAGTCCCTTAAGAAATTCAACCACTTCTCAAACGCATATTGACAAAACCAACATTGATTTCATTGGACAAATTAACACCATCATTTGACAGCTCATTTAAAAGAGTTTTTGTACCGTGTAAGTTTGAGATGATTTTCTCGAAACCTTAGCCCCGGAAGGTGTTATACTCAAGCTTACCCATTATCATGTTTTCCTTGGTATCGGATGGACCTTCATGGCTATGAACAAGGTCATCCCAGGTTTGTTTAGCTATACTATAGTTAATAACAGACTCCATAATATCGTCATGAAGATAAGATATTATGATACTTTTGAGCCTTTGATCCCTAAGTTAACCACTCTTCTTTCATCTTGAGTTCATCGAAGCTTGTGTTTAGGCAAACCTTCGCCAGCCTTTGGGATAAATGGACCTTCATTTATACACTTGATATAATAAGGTTCCATCCTAATCAAATAAGTAAAGCATACGCTTTTTCCATTTGTTAAATTTACTAACTTCAAGTCTATGGGCAACAACAATAAGCTCCCCCCTTTTGTCGACTAGTTGGTACATCAAATCAGCCATTTTAGGATCCCCGATTTAAGAACGCTAGAGCTTTTAAAATGAAATTATAATCAAATTTGCTCGATACCACTTGTTGTTCCCTATTCACTCTAGTATAAAAACGCTTTAGTATTGTAAACAAACTAATAGTGAATCAATGACTGAAAAGATATAAGTAAAACACAAAGAGCAATTTTCAACATCATATTCTTGTTAGAAATGAATCAAAAGAATACGTTACCTTAGTACTTATGGAACAGTACTAGGGATTGAAATGACAAAGTGTTGTTACTCCTCACTAAGCTCAAAGCAAGTCCGAGCACACTACACGGAACCATCGAGCTATCTCAGTGGACAAGTTGTATTGGAGGAGTGAAAGATGGCTTGTGTGTGTGTGTGTTTTACAATTCACAAGCTTAAACTTTTACTCCATCTCTTATGCTATTTATACAAGTATGAGTTTTAACTCTTTCCTGTTGACAAACCGACACTTTGCGTAAGACAAAATATTGATGTATTTTGTCTCTGTTTACAAAGACTATATTAGGTAAAGAGACAAATCCACTTTCTACTTGTCAGTACTGATGCTGGCCCTTTCAGGTAAAGTTGACTTATTGAAGATAGGCACTTTGTCTTTATCGCTTCAAGCATAACCATTTTATCCCGCCCATTCTTCAGTCTTCATAGTCTTTAGTCTTCAGTTTTAGTTTGTCTTCAGTGTAAGTAGTTGGTGAGGAGTTTAGGGATTCAGTGAGTTATTGTCATCACTCACCAAATCCACCATCTTCTTCTTGACTCAGTCTTCACTCTTTCCCTACCATCGAAATGAGAGACTCTTCTTCTACATACTAAGTATCCCGAAGATGGCTCATCGAGAGACTATGCACTGCTGACTGCTAGTGTTTAACTACTCAAGCATCCTAGGGTATTTTCTATTCAAATCCTAGATTAAGGGGTTTAGGTATTTACTGAACCCAACACTAACACACTTACGTTTTCACATAAAACACTAAAACAAGTATAAGTGATTTTATGATTTAATTATACACATGTACAACAACTAGTGTTTACATATTGGGCAAATATATACATAACTAGTATGTATTATAATGGGTAAAAACTACAACCCATAGAACATATCCATAACCCATGGTATTGACCCATACCCATTTGACTAGATGCATTACACCCATTAGGTACATTGTATCTAAAGAAATACCCATGGATCAACCCATGACCCATGACCCACAACCAAAATACCCATGGGCAAAGAGGAGCGTCCCACGGATCCCTAGCATTACACTAGATGGATCCCTCGAGGTGGGATCCGTGGTATTCGTGGAACAGTAGACATTTTCTCTTTATAAATAGTGAGCTATTTCTTCATTGTTTCTCACCCCTTTCTCACATACTTTCTCCTTGAGTTAAAAACTCTCTAACCCCAGATCCAAGTGATCTATGTATGTAGTTTTGTTTTTGTGTGATTCTCTAGGTTCCTCTTAAAAGCGAGATCGCCACCTTTGAAGTCAAGCAAGCTCAAGTCCATGAGTTGCCATGCTTCCTCATCATCAAGACTACTAAAGTTATCTTGTTGATGGTTCTTTCTCTAAGAAGTGTAGTGTTGAAGACATTAGTGAAAGATGTCTCAAGTGTCAAGATCAAGATATTAGTGAAGGGTGTCGATCGTCCGTATTGTAGGTATTAGTGAAGTAGCCTAGAAGTCAAGTCACAAGACATTAGTGAAGGTGTCTTGAAGATCTAGTCAAAGTATTAGTGAAAGGTACCTAAGATGTACATCTGATATGGTGTGATTACGTACCGCATAGATTAGTATTGGGTCAAAGGATATTGTTATCCTTGTTGATTATTATAAGGAGTAGAGATCTCCTTTGGGGTTAGGTGATGGTGTAGTGTTGTAGTGTTCCTCCTTTGGTAATGGAACTCGACATTCAGCCTAGTACCGGATAAAGGGTAGGCGACGCTTGGATAGGATTGGTTCTCCTTGGTGAAAAGGACCCTGTGATCTAGCCTTGTACCCAAAGCGAGGGCAACATTGTGAGGTTTCTCCACCATATGAGTCTCAGGTTGTGTAGTGATTACAAACTCTAGGCAGGTGACTCCGGGAGTGGAGAGGCAAGGCTGTCCTTGTAGCCTAACCACTATAAATACTAGCGTTGTGGTTTTGTGCTTCTTACTCTTTATCTTTTCATTACATATTTATATTTCTATATGTTTGTTTATCAACATCCAACACACATCCAAATAGATTGACATAAGTCGATCTAAATAGTTTAAAACAAGTTTTAATTGGTAAAACTATTCAACCCCCTCTCTAGCTTTCCACACCCGTTTTGGACTCCCCACGATGATAATGCCCAGGTTTGTCCCATCACGAAGCGCAGTGACAAGTTTAGGGACCAACAGTGTATTTTAGTCTAAAAATAATAAAAACCCAGTTTACCGTTTCCCTCCCAAAGCTTAAGACTACTGTTCCTGCTCCTTCTCCACTTGAATTCCCGTCTGTACCCCTTGCTACATAGTACTAAGCATCTAAATGCCAAGTTGGCAATCCATGTGCTTGAGAATGACACATGGGCAGATCCTTGCATTCTCATTGGTCAAACCATGTCACCAAGTTGATCAAACGGTTGAGGGATGGATTGGTGACGTAAGATTGAAATCAAAGGCCAAGATTGAAGATCCAGATGCTTCCCTAAGCCCTATAATCTCCTATGCTCAGCTATTTAAAGACCCTTCTCTTCACAGAGAGATCTGTCCGATTTCTTATGCTTTAAAGAGATTTTGACCATTTGTTGTCATGTTTTTATATCTTTAGTAGTTGTAATTTCATTTTATAAATTGTGAACATCCTTTTTATTAATGCAAATTTACTTTTTCGTATTATATCTTGTTACATAATTTTCTGCAAATGCTTATTTGATAATCAATCTTGTCTTAAGCTTGTTTTACCATTTGTTTAAACTCACAGAAGCCTATCTAAGCTTCTGTGAGTTCAAAATTTCTCAAAGCCCTTTCTCAATTTCAGATTTTTCAAAAGTCAACATTAGTCAAACTTTTAAAGTCAAATCAGTTCTAAGTTAGTTCCTGATTCTAGTTTGTTGAATAGGTGAGTTTTAGCTTATTTGTTGATTTCAAGTCAGTTTCAATTATGTTCCCTCTAGTTTTGGAAGTTTAATTGAATTTGTATAAATAAAGGAGTGTTTGGTTTTGTTCTAATTTTCAGTTTAAAGTGAATTTGGCCATTCAAATTTGAGTTAGTTGAGTTTAAAAACTGTTTTTAAAGCTTTTTCAATCTAGTTTCTAAGTGTGTTAAAGTTAATGTGTGATTTCCATTGCCATACTAAGTCTGTCAAAATTTCATGATTCTGTCCAAAACTGCTTGTTCATCAGCCTATCTAAGGGTCTTAATCAGGTTCAAATTCAATTCAAAGTGCTTTTACTTGTTGTTTAGATAGCATAGATGATCTGATTTCAGCTTATTTGCCATTTAGAAGCTTTTTGTAGTGCTTAATTCGGTTTGCAAAGTACCCATTTAATCCCCCCCCCCCTTTTCTGCCCTTGTTCGGTCTCTTTCAGTTGATGCAACCTAAGTAGTACTTTTCTAGAATGCTTATCTGCTTATTCAGTTTGGTTATAAGTTTTATTTTTGTTCCTCTTAGTAGCCTATAGTATTAAGTTTATAAGTTTTGCCTTTTTAATCCTTTAGGAGCTTATTTCCTTAGCTTTCTTAAGCCTTCAAAAAGCCTGTGGAAAACTAGAAGGGAGGGTTGAATAGTTTTACCAATTAAAACTTCCTTTTAAACTATTTAGATCGACTTATGCCGACCCATTTGTTGTGTGTGTTGATGTTGATAAACAAGCATGGGTAAAGATATGTAATGAATGATAAGAGTAAGAAGCACAAAACCACAACGCGAGTATTTATAGTGGTTCGGCTACAAGGACACCTTCCTTTCCCTACTCCACCCCCGAGTCACCTACGCGAGT
>OU343220.1:2714606-2800063 GCA_910596185.1 Chrysanthemum makinoi
GGATCTTTGTCATTAAGTAAATCATGTATATTTATCCTCAGACGTGAGATACCAGATAACTGTTATGAATGTAGTAGACTTGTGTAAAATAGTTTAACGCTATCCGTAAAAGGTGGTTATTAGGGCTATTTTTGGAAGTGTTGCAAAGGTCATGAGTTTTGCTTGTAGTCAAGAGAATTTGCTCCTTTGAATTTGTTTCAAATCATAATATTGTTTGGGCCCCTCGTAGGATTGGCAAGATGTTTGTAAGGCCTTACCCAAGATCTATCTAGAATACATTCAGATGATTTGGTAATCTTGTTCAATCAGATATAACGAGAAACAAAATATTAACTTTTGAAATGACTCGATCCATATTCACAGTTAATGAAGTATTAGAAGTAAAAGGATAAGTATTAATGATGAATCATTAAAATGGTTTTTCCAGGAAACCACACTCGATTCGATCCAGGCATCGGCTGTTAGGCTAGACTAAACCAATGTCATTACTATATTAAGTAATATCCAAGTGGGAGGTTAAAGGTTTATGGATAATTATTAATATATGTTTGACTGGATTCGAACTCGAGACTTCAGGATTGCACACATTACGTATGAGAATCAATGTATAAATAATTAATATATAAAATGTTATATTTAATTATTTGATCACAAAATAAATACTTAATGATATTTAATATTTGACGAGTTTTGATTATCGGTCATTAAATGTCAACGGGATATGAAGAAAAGTTAACAAGCCAAGAGAAGGTTTTAGGAACCCTCTTTTGGGCTTGTTTTTGGCCGAACATATGGAATCCCACATCGGAAACTATAGTAATCTTGACATCTACCATAAGGCTATAAATACATCCCCATGTATTCATCCTTTGGTACACTAGATTTCAATAGAAGGCCAAACTTCTTCTTTCTTCCCTCTTGTTCTTGGTCGATGAGTGAATCCCCATTGTAAGGGATTTACGAGTGACCTTGAGCATAACAAAGGTGTTTGGTTAATCTATTGTGATAAAGAACCTAGCTTTTCTCATTAATTCGCTACTAATACGTGTGTACAAGAACGAAGAGCAAACGCACTTGTGTTTGCATATCTTGGTAGGTCGACAAGGGTTTTGGTCGACATTCATAAACCCTAATTTATTAGGGTTTAAGGTTCTTGGTTCTTGATATTAATTTGGGGTTTTTCCATAAACCCTAATTGCATTGATTCGCAAAAGGTACGCATATACTTTTAATTCGGTTTACTAATTTACAAGTATTATTCCTATTACTTCCGCTGCATGCTTTGATGATGTTTATGTGTTTTTCTATAATTGTTATGATTAGTAAAACCCAATAGTTACGTTGTTGTGTTCAGTGTTAGTGAAGGGGTGTGATCTACAGAAGGTGCTTAATGCTCACATTTTCTATCACTTTAAGGAGTCTCGTTGTTGTGCTCAGTGTCTCATATTGAGGGTTTATCAAGATTTGGAGTCACGTGGATAGTACAAGATATAAGACGCATGCGTTGGTGTTCCTATTGGTTCTCCATTCCCACTGGTGGATTATTTTGTCGATTTGACATTTCGCTATTGCACTTTATGACTCGTTAGTCAATTCATTCATCTTTCATTAGTTTGACATGTATCAGAGCCTCGGTGAGGATCTCTAAAAGAAGATTTCCTTTTTTTCTCAAAACCCTAAACACTCTCTAACAATGTCAACTTCGCACTCAAACAATGAGAAGGAAAAGTCAGGTCATCAAACAATTCAGAACTCATCAAACAATTCAACAAGTTGTTACCACCATGTCAAACAACAAAAAGAAAGATGAACACAACATATGGGCAATGAAGATGGAAAATTACATCACCAACAATGAATATCATCTCTCCGAATATTGTTCTGAAAGGAAACAGTAAGAAGAAGACTAGTAGAGATACTGATGGTAATGTGATAATTCTTCCAGCAGCAACAAATGAAGAACATATTGCTCTTTAGAGGGAAACAAAGGCTAGGACTACCTTGCTCCAAGCACTACCAGATGAGCATATGAGTGACTTCCATCATCTTGATGATGCAAGAGAAATCTGGAGAGCAATAAAGGCAAGGTTTGGAGGTAACGAAGAATCCAAGAAGATGAGGAAGACTATGCTCAAGTAGAGCTTTTAGGAGTTCACAATTTCTAATGAGGAGGGCATACACAAGGGGTTTGACAGGTTTCATAAAATCCTGAGCCAGCTTAATCAAATGAAGTCCAAACCTGACAATGAGGAGTGCAACATCAAGTTTCTCAAGCTTTACCTTCTTCCCGAGGCAGTTTCTTACTCTCAAGGCAAAGGGAGGCCTTGATTATTTAATCTTCGATGGCCTATACAATAAGCTTAGAACTCTTGAGATTGATATCAAGGGTCATCCTACCTTTTCTATTGTAACATATTGGATTTCACAAACACACTAAACCATAAGATCAAATAGGCATATTATGAGTTTTAGAGAGAGAAAGTTAGAGGTTTGGGAACTTTAGTGAGAGAAAGAAAAATCTTATTATGAGCTCCAACTCTCTACCTTGGAGGTAGAGAGTATTTATAGTCTTACATAAATCGCCACCTAACGGGTGTGGATCGTGCATACAAATGGGTAAAGACCCGTCCGGCCCTCCATGGTGTTACTTAAACTAAATACTACTTAACTTATAATAATCTACAACTACGAGCTTTCTAACGATTACATATACTTGAGGTGACCGACTCTTTAATAACTGGATTTACTAAATCCTAACAATCCCCCCCTAAGGGAGGTCACCTCAAACACACATTAAACATACATTGAATACAAACAGATATTATATTAAAAGATTGTTCTTGCATTCTTGATGTAGTACTTTTCCAAGCTCGTAGTCATTGGTTCTTCTTATTGCATGTTTGGTTAATCCAAGTGGAGGTCTTTTACTGATCCACGTGATAATAATTTTGAGCCAACTTTTGAGATCATCAGCTAACAAAAAATCTCTGAGACATCTATTGTGGTGTTGGTATTATGTGATGTTGTGACAAACGGACCAACATGCTCACATTCTGGATCATGATATCTTCTCATCAGAGTAGCGGAAGCTTTCGTTGATTCATGATATTGGCAGCAGCCGTAGCGTAGCATGGAGTGAAAATATCGAGTCATTGATGCACTAATCGATTTCTTTGAGATGAATGTGTTGAGTGAGCATGCGCTATGGATTGACCGCTTCATTCGATCACCAAACGTAGGGCGTACCTGCATAAAAAATTTAGCAATAAATCGCACGAAAGTGTCTTTGATCACTTTCGTTGAATTGAGGTACACGCCCACGGTTCCCCATTGATCAAGATAAGTACGCCTGTGATCGTATAATTCTCAAAATTTCCTTGACAGGGTTTCGCAGCTGCTCTAGCTGTTCTCAAACGGAACGTCTCAAAGAAGACAACATGGAGGAGTGAACCAAATAATAGAGATTCACCGATTGATGAAAAGAGATTTGAAAAAAAATCGTGTATCGCTCAATAGAAATTTTTTTTTGCAATACAACAAAGGTTTTAATGAAAATCAATTATCAATCATAAACACCTTTTGATTTGAAATATTCAAACACAGTCGAAGGGCTAAAGAAAAGAGTTTTTAAGCACAACAACCGGTTTTTCAAAGGTATCCGTCAATCCATAACCTGAACCAGGATAGATCTCACATGCCACCTACCAGGAGCTTGTTTGATGTTGGCTCCAGAAGGCTTTCCATCTTCATTGTGAATATGTTTGCATATCACTCGGATGTTCTGGCAATACCACAAGGATAATGCATAGGACTCATGATATAATCTCTCTTTCCACATTGTGTGAAACAGAGAGTCTTCATTGAAAGTGTCCTAATGAGATTTATTGATGATCTCGTGGCTCTAGACTCAATTTGTGCGTATTTGGATTCTATATTGGAGACTAGGGAGAGGTTCTCCTTTTTCAATATCAACAATCTCTAAGAGAAAGTCGATAGATAATGTCGGTTCCCCGTGAGAATGAAACAAGCCCTTTTTAAGAGGAACTTGAGTGGTTTGGGAAGTTGAAGTGCAAGGCCATGGGTCCATGACGCTTGTCTTCAATACCGATGTTACGTTGGTAACTATCAAGTAGCATATGAATTGAACCTGGTATTTGCCCTAAGGTTGAATAATTGGAGGGCTATTTGTTTTCACCCTTTTCTCATTCAATTTTTTTCATTCTTCAACCCTTCTCGCTTACCGAGACTTCATAGCTAGAACCTTGTTGGGTTTATTCCAGATTAGCTCAATCTCACCGCACTCTTCCCATATCTCACTTTTTTCCTTTTTTCAATATACCTAAGGACTTCTACACTATCTAGTGGATTGTCCCTGGGTAGATCCCTCCGGTTCTGGCGGATCATGGGAACAAATACCTAACCTTATCATCCTTATATCACCATACATAAAGTAAAGTTGGTAGGTCTATTTGGTATTGTTCATCTGCCATTGGAACCAATTGAAAACCATTTGAAAATCAATCCGGATACTTATGATATATTATCAAAGCATTTTGTACCTGAATTGTTTTTGATATTTTTAGAACAAGAGCTCCCCTCAACATGTGCATCAAGTGTTTGAAATCGTTTTGCACACGGAGGCAAGAGAAAGAATTAACTTCTTTGATTACCATTTTTTAAAAAATATCAACATCACTTCCCTAATCAAATCAAGTAGATAAAGCATTTTGGGAAGGATGAGGTTTTCATAAGCTTGCTCCCCCTCAATATGTGCATAGATATTTGAAAATGTTTTGCACATATTAGGAAAAGACTGCACATTGAGATAAATTGATCACGTTTCAAATATTTGTGGTTTAAGATAGATGCTCCTCCCTCAACATGTGCATGGAAAATTTGAAATCGGTTGGCACATGTGGGAAGGAGAGCTTGTACATCCTTATAAAACCATTTACGAATTATCGCTTTAAATCCACTTTAAATCACAAATTCTCCGCCGATCACAATTATCAAATCATTTGAGATTTGTGATCTCTGTAGATTTAAATTGAATTTGAAAGCTTTTAAGGAGAATTGTGACTTGATTATGAAACGCTTTAACCGATAAGGATCGGATTTTGAGACTTTAAACTCCATTGAATAAACATGCATGATTATCTTTTGAAAATAATTGTATGACAAATAACTTTTTGATTTAATTGAAATCATTCTCCCCCTCAATCAATGACATAAGTTTTTGATTGAGAGATAGATATTTTGACAAACTTTTAAGTCCAGATGATTATAAAAATAGAGTCCGAAGTTATTTTTCAAAACAACTAGTTTTTGTTAGATAGTAAGGATTAGTTTAAAGAATCAGAGCAAGAAATTTGAAAACCAAGATAAAGCATGGCTCTGTTCTTTGAATGACAGCACAAAGACCGTAGATATAATCGAATTGAGAAAATCATGACAAAATGACAATATTTTTTGGAATTTTTCAAGATTTTATTTTTTTTTGAAAATTTTGTAATTTTGTATTTTGTTTTTCAATAAATATGTACAAGAGATAGATGAAGGAAACCTTTACTCCTCTTCTTCCTCTGAAGACGCTTTGAGAGTTTCTGGTTGTAGGCTCTTAAGACCCAAGTCGGAAGAATAAACTCAAAACGCTCTCTAGGAAGAGCTTTGGTGAAGATGTCCGCTAACGGTATTCTCGACTTCAAAGTAAAGTTCCACCACACCGTTTTCCACTTGCTCCCGGATGAAATAATGTCGAATGTCGATGTGCTTTGCTCTTGAGTGTTGAATGTTGTTGCATGAGAGAGCAATAGCACTTTTATTATCACAGTACAGGGGATTTTGTTGAATTCAAAGCCATAGTCAAATAATTGGGATCTCATCCATAGGATTTGAGCACAACAAGATGACATGGCTATGTATTCAGCCTCTATAGAGGAAATAGTACTCATTTGCTTCTTTGAAGACCAGCTCACAAGCTTATCACCCAAAAATCGAGCACCTCCGGACGTATTTCGACGAGTATCTTGACATCCCCGCATGATCAGATCTGCATAGGCCGTTAGTGACATACCGGTGTCCTTCGGTACCAAAGTCCCATATTGATGGTTCCTTGGAGATACCGAAAGACCCGCTTAACCGCTTCAAGGTGCTTTTTAGTAGGCTTAGCCTGGTATCTAGCACACATGCAAACAAATAACAAGATGTCCGGTCTGCTAGCTGTGAGGTACATCAGGGATCCAATCATACTACGATATTTCATTTGGTCTACCATGATCCCTGAGTGGTCCTCATCTAGTTTAGTACGCTCAATCATGGGAGTGTCAACAGGTCACTAGAATCAAATCCAAATTTCTTTAAAATCTCATTTGCATATTTAGATTGATTTATGAAAATACCTCCGGGACTTTGTGAAATTTGTAATCCCAAGAAAATGACATTTGTCCCATCATTGACATTTGAAATTTAGAACCCATTTCATTTGAAAACGGTCACACTCATTGGGGTCAGTCGAGGCAAAGATGATATCATCAACATAAATTTGAACGGAATTAAATGTTTGCCCGACTTTGGTGAACAATGTAGGATCAATCGCCTTTGCTGAAACCGGTAGACAGAAGAAACTTTGATAGCGTATCATACCATGCCCTTGGAGCTTGCTTTAAACCGAATGAGCCTTCTTCAAACGATAAACATGAGTAGGATGCTCGATTCACAAAGCCTTCGGGTTGGACGAGACGACTTCTTTAAGATCTCCGTTCAGAAATGCCGTCTTTACATCCATCCGATAGACTACCATGTTCTTACTAGCAGCATTAGCCAAAAGATTCTGATTGCCTCGATACGAGCAACAGGAGCAAATGATTCTTCAAAGTCAATACCCTCCTCTTGACGGTATCCTTTAGCAACCAATCTAGCCTTGTTCTTTAAGACATCACCATGCTCATCAAGTTTCACTTTGAAGATCCATTTTAGAGCAATGATCATAGCATAACTGAGTAGGTACTAATTCACATACATCAAGTCGATCAAACTCATGAATTTCTTCTTGCATGGCATTGAACCAAATGTCTTCATTCATGGCAGTTTTAACATCTTTTGGTTCGATCTTAGAGAGTACGGAGTTGAAGAAGCACCATAAGGCATCGGTTGCAAGTTGTTTCCATGTGGATACTAGACGAGAGGGATTTCCAATGATGTTGTCTAATGGATGATCGTGAGTCCATTTTCTGAGGTGTTCATGTGGCTGTTGTTGAGGGACTGAAGTAGCAGAGTCGATGTCTCTTGAAGAAGATGGTTCTGATGATGATTCAGGAGCAAAGATATTTTCAAATGGAGCATCTTTGTGAGTAGCAAAGGGATTAACTTCTTCATTGATGCCAGAAACAATTCCATGATGTACATTCGAAGATTGAAGATTTGTTGATGAGACCGAGTGATCGCAGAGGCTTCTTGACTTAATGATATTGAACCTCGAAGGGTTGACTTCATTCACAGGATATGAGCCTCTATTGAAGGAGATGACACATCATTAGCACTTGGCTCATAGTGTTCATCAAACATAGGATCAAACAATTTCTTTAAATCATCTTCAGATGGAGGTACATATGGAGTTGCCGGAGAAATGTTTGGTACAAGGGATGAACCAATGGGACTGCTTTTGAAGTGCGGGTCCAATGGATTGTCCAGAGCCATTTGACCGGTCACTCATCGAACGTAACGGAATTGTTTCCATGATATTTCGGTTCTTTGTTGTAGATTCGGTAACCCTTCTTGTTTGGTGCATAACCAACAAAAACTCCAATATCTGCTTTTGCTCTTAATTTACCTAAATCTTGACCGTCATTCGTTTGATAGCACAAAGCACCAAACACACGAAGGTAGGAGAGATTAGGTTTTCGCTTATGAACAAGTTCATATGGAGTTTTTCCATGAGAGGTGTGTATAAGGGAACGATTTTAGGTGTAGCATGCAGTGGCAATGGCTTTAGCCCATAGAAACATTGGAACCTTCGAATAAATAAGCATTGTTCTTGCGGCTTCTACAAGAGTTCGATTTCGTCTTTCAACTACACCGCTCTGTTGAGGAGTTCGTGGAACACTTCTTTGATGACTGATTCCAACACTTTCATAAAACTCATTAAGTCTTTGTTGACAAACTATGCCATTGTCTGCTCAACAATTTCGATTGATTGTTGAGTCGAACTCGAAGTGCTTTGATTAGTTTGATGATGACATCCGGAGTTTCATCCTTTGTCCTCAAAAACTTTACCCAAGTAAATCGAGAGTAGTCATCAACAACTACTAGAATATTTCTTCCTATTTAGCGTTTGCACTCTCATTGGTCCGCACAGATCCATATGAAGGGTATGAAGAACTTCCATTATAGAATTTGTGGGTTTTGGTTTGTGGGCATATTTCGTGCTTTTACCCAATTGGGAGCTGAACAAAGATGATCTTTTCATATTTTAACTGTAAGCCTCGACAAGATCCTTTCTCGAAAGGTTGTTTGATGGTGTCAAGTTCAAGTGATTGAGACGACGATGCCATAACCAAGACTTTGTTTTAGAAGCCTTTGATAGCAAGCAGATTGGAGAGGACTTCATCATGTCATCGATAGAGATGGTGTATAGGTTAGAACCTCGAGTACCTCTTAATAATTCTACACCATCAAGTTCTCTAACGAAGCAAGTATGTTTTCTAAAAGCCACTTCGAGATCGGAATCACAGAATTAACCAACAAAGAACAAATTATGACCAAGACCTTCCACATATTATACCCTAGAAATTACACTTCTACCAACCACATAATCCCATAACCCATAATAGCTCCAAAATGGTCGCTCCCGAATCTAATCAGTCTCCGATGAATTTACTCACGGTTCATGAGCCACCGCCTCCATATGCTTGGAACACCGAGTCCAAGTACCACGTAACGATTTGAACGATCTGCAGTTGAACATGCACAAGAATGGATAATCGATAATTGGGATCCCATACAAGAATGGGTTCCATTTGGTTAGTAACAGTGATTGGAACACCCACATCGAGATAGAAACATTTATATCGAAATTGAGGCAATGGAATCATTATGAATAGATGCAGTATTAGTGTCCGTATTTGCCCTATTCAAAGTATGTTCACTTCTTAAGGGAATAGTTCTACCCGTAGGCATCCATTTTCTAGTGGGCATTTCTTGATTAACCTTATGGCCTACAGGTATCCATTGATAACCTATCTTACTAAATGTTCTTCCCTGTGGACTTCCATGTTAACTTTCTTTTGCCTTTGCCTTTTGCCTTCTTAGCATGATATTTTGTATTAACAATGTTAACTCGGGATTTGACAAAGATTAGACAAAGCATTCACACCATATTCATGATTAGAAACAGTAATTCAAGCAGCACATCATTACAAGGTTTGCAAATAGTATCGAATTCAAATTAATTACAATACGCCTATGGCTAATACTAGAATCAACACGATTCGTTTTATTCAACTCAAGCTTAAAGTTCCTAGGTTGGTCTTCTACTCTCTTCCAATGCACATTCTTAGCTTGCGAGGTCCTATCATTCCTTGTATTGTCTTGAGACTTTGACCTACTCGTTTTAATGTCACTGATTACTCCTGTAGAGGGAATGGGAACATTAGTTGGTTTTGCTACTTTTTGCATTTTCTGCTTAGATGTGCTGGGATGTGAGCTAATTGAAGGCACACTGAGGTTCACTTTCTTAACATTGGGCATTGAATGACTTGTATGCTTGGCATTAGGCATAGAACAGGGTATCAAGGGGCTGACTTGCTCACCTAGGGATTTAGGGCATATTGTAATTAAGCATTCTAGAAGTTCTTGAGATCGTTTGGCATATACGCATGCATGGCCAATTGCATTATCAAGTGGTTTCTCTAACTTATCCTCTTCTATAATCTCACGGAGACATTCTAGACTATCCTTAAGGTATGAGAAATATGTTTGAATGGCAAGTTTGTTATTCCTAAGATGAGGAGGAACATATTTCACAAACAAAGCATATTTATTACAACCATGCACCTTTGATGCAACCATTCTTATTGAAAACAGTCATTGGCATTTTCCCTTTTACCTGACTCTTCAGATTCTCAATTTCTTTTTGCAATGAAGTTATTTGTTCATTTTTTTATGAGTGACTTTTGTTGACTCAAATAACTCATTGAAATGATGTTTAACCTTTTCATTTTCTTCTAGAAAACTCTCATTTTCCTTTTGTAAAGCATTGACCAAGTTTTGAAGATAAAATTTTTGAGAATTCCGAGAATCTAAAGGAGGAGGCATTTGGGAGCCAGTCACATTGTTCATTTCACCCTTTAATTGAGAAATTTGGGCTTTCAACTTTCGATCGTGTTATAATGAGCTCGAATCGTTCATCACGCTTGTTAATTTCAAAGATGCATCAAATTCGGAACATCCAAGGATTTCTTGATATTTGAGGTTTTAACATTTTCTTTCAGATGTTGATATTTTAATTGCAAAGCAAGATGCTCAACTTCCAATTAAGAAAAATGTTTTACAAATTATCATGATCATCCTGCTCAACCTTATTATGCTTTTTAGAGTTAGTTTTATTAAGCTCAATGACACGATCATGGGAGACTTTCAGAGCAACAGATAATTCATGAAATTGAGAAGCATTAATGGAACAATTTGTAGCAATGTAAAACACATCTTGAGCAATACATTCAGAAATAAGATTCTCATTCAAGGTATGCAAGTTCTTCCTCTCAATTTCATTATATTTTAGTTCTCGCTCATAGTTACTAACCTCAACAATCATTGCATCAAATTCCTTTTCCATTTCTTTAATATCTAAGTCCATCCCCTTTTAAGACTCTCAAATTGACCTTTTAATTGTTTAAAGAAAGGCATGACCTCGGTTAAATAGCATTCTTTAGTTTGCTCAAAACCCCTTTCCCCTTCAGTTATCCCAGTGGGTGTGATCCTTTTCTTACAAGTTTTCTCAAAATCAACAAATAATTGAAATATGACATATTGACTGATTAAGGTCTTGCTTTTAGTGGCAATAGTTCTAGGAACTAGATGCATTGGTGTATTTGGAGGATACACAATACGCCGCTGCATTTTCCTAAGGGGGGGGGGGTTTGTAACAACAAGATTCTCTGCTTTTTGCTTATCTAAATCCTTTTTCCAGAACACTTGTTCGGGTGTTAACAACATCTGAGGCTTAAACTTGTTCAAGGAAATCCAATTCTCCTTCTTGTAATCATGGGTTATGATATTTATTTTCTTCTCTTTACATTTAGGATCATCTAGTTTCTTGTTCATCTTTTCCCTAGTGACTTCATCTGATTTCTTATCTTCCTTTGTGCACTCAACACAACTAGGTTTTTGTCTAGGTTTAAGAATCTCATTGCCATCATAGATTACATTTTGAGCTGCTTTTGCTATCTTCCCCGCTCGTGGTTGGGTTTATCTATTATGGGAACACTATGCTTATCGCTTAAAACTCTATGCTTAGTGACCATGTGAGCAGTTTGAATGGTATTCCCTTGTACGTATAACTTATTTTCAAGCTTGTTTTTCAAGGTTTTTAGATTAGAAAAATCATTCAAAAGTTTTGATTCCTTAGCACTGAATTCTTGCTTAAGCATTTTAACATTTTCTTGAAGTTCTTGTTTTTGCTTAGCAGTTTTAGAAAGCTTTTCTTGTAAGGAGTTTAACTCTTGTTTTAATACTTCTTCTCTAAACCTACTTTTTCTAATAGTTGTACGCATTTGGTCATCCATTTCCTGCTCACAAGTGGTTAATTCAAACTTAGCTCGTTGTTCATAAATAGCAACACGTTCTTTATAAGCATTATGTTCAGAAATAAAGAATCATCGGGCACGTAAGTGTATTCATCAAAAATATAGTCATCATTGACTGCATAAGATACATCACTTGGTACAATCTCACTTTCACTTTGTTTCACATATTGATCATATGGGACAACATTGATATTACTCATATTTTCAATATCTGACTCAATAATTATAGTTGATTGTACTTCGTTATGTATCTTTTGCTCATCAACTTCATCGTATAATTTTAATACCTCAGAAATGATTTTATCTTTGGATGGACCAACTTGTGGTGATGAAGAGACTTTAGGAGGTTCATCATCAACATCAGAGTCGTAAGCATCACAATCAGCAACTTGAAAGGCATTCTGATGATTATGGCCTATCTCCTGAATTGGCTGCTCATCCACATCTGCATCATATGTCTTAGTGCATTTCCTCACCAAAAACAACAACTCCTCTTCATCCAAAGCTGCACCATTATCCTGAGCTTGCACAAGCAACATCTTATCCCTCAAGTACTAGCATTCTCGAGGGCGCTTTTGGCATGTGCGCCTTGCAATGTGTCCTCACCTCTACAGTTGTAACATTTGATCGCTTTGCTTGACCCGGTTTCCATTGCTTCCTATTCTCGATTTGCAACATAACCTCTACCGACTCCACCTCTTCCTTGTTCATACTGCCTTTCTTAAACTGGCTGCACCATAACCTTCCCATCTCTGCATGTGGCTTGATTGTGTGGATTTGATGCGTTCGAGATTGTTGTGGTGTGTGGAAGAGAGTTCATATTTTGACTAATCGAAGAGCCATTGATTAATGAAGTTTCCCACGTGCATCAGACGTACTTGTTTGAACATAGGACCGGGTATGAGTTTGTGATTACCATTACCCATGGGTATAACTTGAGATGCTTTGGTGGTAATTCCAATGTTTGAGTAAAAAGCAGTTGAATCATTTGATGAACTAGTTTCTCCCTGATTGGTTTTGAACTACTCCAGAATCCTTTAGTGAGCTTCACAGAAGTGACAAACTTGTGCCATTCTGGATTCATGTTGTTTACAAACTTTGAGTTAAGCTGAATGTTTGGCATGGTCTTTCTGATGTTCCTCATGTCATTCACAAGCTTATGGAATCTCATGTAGTACTCATAAACACTCTCATCTCGGTTTCATCTTGAATGCTCAAATTCATCATATAGTTGTGATTCCCTATCTTCAATAGTTTATTCGAACCCTGAGAGAATCATCTTGACATTATCCCACACCCCTTGGCTTCGGTGTGGATTGATCAGCTTGTAGATATCTTTGGAAGACCTTGAAGTATGATGTTGAAGCCCCGATATCGCGATCGAATCTTTTTCTCCTTATCATCGAGCTCATCATATGTCTTTGATCTGTCTATTCCATAGATTATTGTTCCATCTCGCACTGTATCAACTAAGTCTCTAGTAGTCTTAACCCGATAAGGTCCTTCATCAATGGATTTGAGAATGTTGACCCCATTTTCCTTTCCAAGACAAGCACAATCATTCGAGCCCAAGAGTCGAGTCGGCCTGCTCAAAGCATGGGTGGACGAGTATCCGAACCAACTGCTTGAACATCCTCGACAACAAGGGAGATGATTGTAGTACGCGGTAGACATGTTAACATTAAACGGGATTTTATAATTTTATGATTAAACCGAAATGGATAATTTCACGGATTTTACTAAATAAAGAGAAAACCGACAGCAGAAATCAACCAACTCGCTAAGAAACCTTGAACCAAGTCGCTAAGAACCAAGTCGCTAGCAATTTGTGACAAAAGTCGCTAAGCACCAAGTCGCTAAGATGTCAAGTCGCTAAATAGCAAATCGCAAAGCACCAAGTTGCTAAGATGTTAAGTCGCTAAATAGCAACTCGCTAAGAACCAAGTCGCTAAGATGTCAAGTCGCTAAATAGCAACTCGCTAAGCACCAAATCGCTAATACCAAGTCGCTAACAAACTAAAGTACAAGTCGCTAACTTTCACCAAGTCGCTACCGTAGTGGAGAATCCACTAAGTGTACCGCTTGGTCGCTTGTCTCAATAAACAAGTCGCTAGCTAAACTCGCTAAGACCTTCAACTACAACTCGCTACCAAATTACAAAGCAAGTCGCTACAAAGACAACTTATCCGTGGCTCAAGTCGCTAGCTAGAAAAACATAAAAACACAACTTTTCAATCCAAACACAACCCAACCACGATGATTCAAGGTTACCAAATCAAAAACCAAGCACATACAATGATTCTAAACACAAAACTACACCAAAGATTCAAACTTTAACACTAGAAATGATCCAAATGATGCAAAAACCACTAAACGTTTTCAAACTCTAAAACCACCTAAAAGTCACTAGAAATCCAAAGATATGTAAGAGATGATCAAACCATGACTCTTGATACCATTTGTAACATATTGGATTTCACAAACACACTAAACCATAAGATCAAATAGGCGTATTATGAGTTTTAGAGAGAGAAAGTTAGAGGTTTGGGAACTTTAGTGAGAGAAGAAAAATCTTATTATGAGCTCCAACTCTCTACCTTGGGAGGTAGAGAGTATTTATAGTCATTACATAAATCGCCACCTAACGGCATGGATCGTGCATACATGGGTAAAGACCCGTCCGTGCATTCACGGTGTTACTTAAAATAAATACTACTTAACTTATAATAATCTACGACTACGAGCTTTCTAACGATTACATATACTTAAGGTGAACGACTCTTTAATAACTGGATTTACTAAATCCTAACATCTATCACTCCAACAAACTCAGCCTTTATTAGTGCTACCAGCACTAATACAATGATGACATATGCTGAGAGTCCCACTTCATCATTAGCAGCAACCAAGGCACACACCTCCTCTACAAGAAAATCAAAGTCTAATACTGTGATAGAGGATGTGCTTTATTCATTTGTTGCTGAGACTGAAGACCAACAACAGTTGGTTTATGAAGATTTTGAACAGTTGTTTAAATAGGATTTGGAGGAGTTGGACATCAAATGGCGATGGCTATGCGGTCGCAAAAGTAACAGATTTGAGAAGGACTATAGGAGGAAGATCACTATCGGGAAAAGAGGCACCTGTTTGACAGAAGAAGATCGTGTTTTGAATGCAACCAAGTAGGTCACTTTGCTAGAGAGTTCCCAGATAAGAAGGGAAGTGACAGGAGAAGGTATTCTGCATTCAATCTTAAGGAAGCTGAGGACTTGAAACCCAAGGCCCTGTTGTCCTTAGATACAATGTCTGCACATCGGAATATTCATGTGGATGACGACAGTTGAAAAGATCTCCTGTTGGATTGCTTGTCGAGACTAGGGATGTTGCTGAGGCTGGAGATGCTGAGGAGTTTGCACTAATGGGGATCACATCTCAGGTACATAATTGTATATTTGGTTGTAATGTTAGATATGATGCCCTTAAAAGAGAATTTGATGACATTAATGGCCAATATAAAGAAAATTTTATTCAGGTTCAAGCCTATAAGAAAACTGTTAAAACTTTAGAAAAGCAAAAGGTTTGGTACCAACAAAATCAATTGGCCCTTGAAGAGAGAAATAAGGTGTTGGAGAGGGATTTAGAGAACAACACTAACTTGTTAAAATTCTATGAGAAAGAATATGTAAAAGTTAATATAGAAAAAGTAGGTCTAAAGGCTAACTTAGACACAAAGGTGGCTAGACATAAAAAATGGCAAGGACAAGCTAGAAATCTAGACAAATTATGGAGAAGTTCTATGTCTGTAAAAACCAAGATGGGGTTGGGCTTCAAGGACTATATTGGTCCAGATGAGGTATATGACCCTAATGAATATAGTCTTTTTAATCTTGTCACTGATGAAGAAGAAGAAAAATATCAAAAACCTATTAAATTTGTAAAACAAGGTAAAATGCATATTGTTCCTTCCTCAATAAATGGTATTGTTAGACCACCTAACCCAGACTTAGACTTGGATGAATCACATATGACATATGGCCCAAAATCTAATGACTTATCTGACACTGGCAGTGAAACTAATGATTTTGGCTCTTGTTCTTCTGGTGATAGGACCTCAGAGACCCACACTAGAGACTATGTCAGTTGTGATTCAAGTGAAGAGTCTACAACCCCCAAGTCTGCCTTACCCAAGCCTCTACCAGTTGACCTTGCACCAAGAGTTGCTGTTAAAGAATCTTCTTTAAAGACAACTTATTTTAAAAACATTTCTTTTAATTCTGTTGAAAACAATTCTGATATTGGTTGTAGTTTGAATAAGTTTGTTTGTGATAATACTTCTCATGTTATGAGCAAGCAGTTTAAGAAGAAATCATGTTTTGTTTGTGGTAGTACATTTCATCTTATCAAAGATTGTGATTTTTATGAGAAACAAATGGGTGTTTGTACTAATCAACAGAGACATAGACCAATATGGAATGAAGTGCCTAATATTCCTCCATTTATTCCTTCGAAAAATGTGAGGACTGGCAGTAACCTATCCCGCACCGGTAGACCAGCCTCGGGTAGACCGCCATCGCTGGTAGACAAGTTCCTGCTGGTAACCCAGTTTCTTCTGGTAATCTAATTTCTGCCGATAGACCATTTCCATCATATTGGAGAAGAAATGTTCCTAGGTCATCTATCAGACCTACTAGTACTTATTTTCAAAATTGATATAGGCCTGTTTCTAATGACCCATTGAATAAAAAAGGGGAAGGTGGGATACTGCTGTTAAGACCTCAGCAGGTAGCTCTTGGAGACAAGATAGACCATCCAAGAACAATAGTGGATCTCATCAATTTGCAGGTTCTTCTAATATGATCCACAAGGCAGGCCCAAGTCAGTAATGACTTGGGTCTCCACGTATACTAATATTGTTGTATTTCTTTAACTTGTAGGATGATCCTCATACAAATAAATATTTAGGTATTGTTGATAGTGGATGTTTTAGGAGTATGACAGGGAACAGAGACATATTGCATGATTTTATATCTCTTAAAGGAGGTACTATTACATTTGGAGGAGGAGATGGCAAGATAACAGGGAAGGGAACCATTAGAACTTCTAAGCTGGACTTTGAGAATGTGTATTATGTGGAAGAACTTCAAAATTTCAATCTATTTTCTGTGTCTCAAATCAGTGACAAGAAAAATTGTGTTTTATTCACTGATAGTGAATGTCTTGTACTTTCCAAAGACTTCCAGATACCTGATGACAGTCAAGTTGTGCTGAAGGTACTAAGGAAACATAATATGTATACATTCAACCTTAATGATGTTCAGCCTAAAGGAGATTTAGCTTGGTTGGTGGCAAAAGCATCCTTAGATGAATCTAACAAATGGCATAGAAGGATGGCTCATGTCAATTTCAAAACTATAAACAAGCTAGCTAAACATGTTTTGGTTCATGGACTTCCTTCCAAAGTCTTTACCAATGAGCACAATTATGTGGCCTGCAACAAGGGAAAGCAGCACAAGGCTTCCTACAAATCCATTACTGTTGTCAGCATAATCTCAGAACCGTTGCAGCTTCTGCACATGGACCTCTTTGGTCCCACATCTATCAGAAGCATTGATCACAAGTACTATTTTCTGGTGGTTACTGATGACTACAACAGGTTTTGCTGGGTATTCTTTTTGGGAACAAAGGATGAAACATTTCAGGTTCTTCAAAACTTTATTGCCCTGGTTGAGAATCAGCTGAATAAAAAGCTTAAAGCCATAAGGTGTGATAATGGGACATAGTTCAAAAATGCCAAATTAATTGAACTGTGTGCTACTAAGGGGATAAAAAGGGATTACAGCAATGCCAGTACTTCACAACAAAATGGAGTTGCTGAAAGGAAGAATAGAACCCTTATTGAAGAAGCAAGGTCTATGCTTGCTGATTCAAAGTTGCCTGCCATGTTCTGGACTGAAGCAGTCAGTTCTGCCTTTTATGTTTTGAACAAGGTGTTGATAACTCAACCTCACAATAAGACCCCTTATGAACTTTTGTCTGGGAAGATTCCTACCATAAGCTACTTTAAGCCTTTTGGTTGTCATGTGACCATTTTAAAAACCAGTGATCATTTGGGCAAGTTTGAAGGAAAAGCTACTGAGGGTTTTGTTGTTGGCTATTCAGCTCATAGTAAAGCTTACAGGGAATATAACATCTCTACCAAAAGGATAGAAGAAACACTGAATCTGAGATTTCTAGAGAACAAACCTAATGTTCAGAGAGCAGGTCAAGAATGGTACTTTGATCTTGATTATTTAAATGATCACTTAGGTTATACTCGTTATAAATATAATCTTTCTACAGAACCACAAGCTTCTTAAACTAACATTGCAGGTTCTTCAGATGATGAAACAGACTCAGATTGTGATGAACAACTTATTGTTGTTCCTTCTTTTCCTACTAACCATTTTTCAGGTACCAAGGACACAAATTCTTCTGATGTAGCTTCAAGTGATTTAAGGTATGCAGAAAAGGATAATGTTGAAAAGAATGGTTATGAATTCTCCAAAGATACAAAGGAACTCTTAAGGCAGGAAACTATTGAAACCCACAGGAATTTTGATGCTGCTGATAATGTATCTGTTTCTGCTGGTAGTGCAACTGATTCTGCAGGTCAGAAAGCTGCTGATAATGTCATTTCTACTGGTAATGGTTAAGTGGCTACTGATGTTGATTCTGCTGATAGTGTTCCTGTTCCTCCTGATAGTGTTACTGTTTCTGCGGTTCCCTCCACTACTCCATCTGTTGATACTCTGGGTTTAGATGATTCTCCCACCATATTTCCAAGTCCATCTGATTTAGCCAATTCACAATATTCACAATATTCAAGCTCTGAATTGGATGGCATTCATCATTTGTCAAGAACAGGAATTTTTGATTCTTCTTCCTATGATGATGACTTTGGTCCTACTCTCAATAATCTGGCCACATCAGTTGATGTTAGTGCTAATGTTACAAAGAGGATTAACACTGTTCATCCACAATCTCTAATTATTGGTGATCCTACTTCATCTGTGCAAACAAGAAGCAAGGTGAAGAAGACAAGATTTGGTGAATCTGCATTTCTTAGTTACATTCAGGATCAACATAGGAAAAATCACATAAACTATCATCATTGTCTGTTGGCTTGTTTCCTCTCTCAATTTGAACATACAAGTGTTGCACAGGCTTTAGCGGATGAAGATTGGGTGGCTGCTATACAAGAAGAAATGCAACAGTTTTTGAATCAAAATATTTGGGAGCTTGTTCAGTTGCCTGCTGCTAAGTATGCAATTGGTACCATGTGGATTCTGAAATGTAAGAGAGATGCAAAGGGGATTGTGGTGAGGAACAAGGCTAGGTTAGTTGCTCAAGGTCACAGACAAGAAGAGGGGATTGATTATGATGACGTTTTTACTCCTGTTGCAAGAGTTGAAGCTATCAGACTCTTCTTGGCTTTTGCTTCCTACATGGGCTTTATGGTATATCAGATGGATGTTAAAAGTTCTTTCCTATATGGTGAAATTGAAGAAGAAGTGTATGTCACTCAGCCCAAGGGATTTGTAGACCCTCACAATCCAGATATGGTTTACAAAGTGGTTAAAGCACTCTATGGACTTCATCAGGCACCAAGAGTATGGTATGCCAGGCTTTCATTATTTTTGCTGAAGCATGGTTACAGGAGAGGTGCTATTGATAAGACTCTCTTTATCAAGAAAAACTCCAGGGATATCATCCTTGTCTAAGTCTATGGGTGAGCTGACATTCTTTTTGGGCCTTCAAGTGCAGCAAAAACTAGATGGTATTTTTATCCATCAAGAAAAGTATGTGCATGACATCCTCAAGAAGTTTGATATGGCACTAGTTAGGACTGCAAATACTCCCTATGAAGCCCCAAATCCTAAGTCAAATAATGAACCAGATCCTGCTGTTAATGTTCACCTATACAGATCTACGATTGGTTCCCTCATGTATTTGACTGCTTCAAGGCCTGATATTATGTTTGCAGTCAGTGCTTGTTCCAGACATCAGGTCACTCCTTTGACTTCCTATTTGAATGATGTCAAGAAGATTTTCAAGTATCTCAATGGTCAACATAAGTTGGGTCTTCGGTATCCTCGCGAGTCTCCATTTGAGTTGGAAGCTTATAGTGACAGTGACTATGCTGGTGCAAACTTTGATTGAAAAGCTACTACTGGTGGGTGTCAGTTTCTGGGAAGGAGATTAATCTCCTGGCAATGCAAGAAGCAGACCATAATGGCTACATCTTCTACTAAAGCAGAATATGTTGCTGCTGCTAGTTGTTGTGGTCAGGTACTTTGGATTCAAAATCATTTATTAGATTATGGGTTCAATTTTATGAAAACTAAAATCTTTATAGGCAACCAAAATACAATTTGCATTGTTAAAAATCCTGTTTTTCATCAAAGAACTAAGCAAATAGAAATTCGACACCACTTTATCAAAGATGCTAATGAAAAACACCTTATTCAAGTGGTTAAAATTCATACAGATGAAAATGTGGCTGATTTGTTAACAAAAGCTTTTGACGGCCCCAGGTTTCAATTTTTTATTGTCCATATTGGCATGATCAACCCGTGATTGTTGTGTTTGAGGGGAGGATTATGCTTAAGGGGAGGTTTTTGGATAAAGGGGAGGATTTTATGTTGTATATTATGCATATATTTGTATATTTGTATATATTTGTTTTGTATACTCTATGTTTTACTAACCATGTTGCAGATCTAGCATCAAACACACAATTAGTATCAAAGATTAAACTTCAAACATAAAGTATTTTGTTGGGAGACAGAAGATTAAAGTACTGAAGATTAACAAAGTACTGCAGAAAGATAAAGTACTGGAAGAAGTCAAAGCACTGCATATCATCAAAGTACTGCAAATATTATAAGTCGTTTGTATTAGATTAAAGATAGAAAGTTTTGTTTATCTAGAACTTTTTATGTATTGTTTTACTTGACGTACAAGGATAAGAATTGTAAATCGTTTAGGGTTATCCTTGAGCCTATAAAAGGACCCCTAGATTGATATTAGACATATGTGATTTTATTAGAGTTTTATAGAAGTTCGATATTATTAGAGTTGTTAAAGAGTCTGCATAATAAGCAGAGTTAGAGTTATTAATAAAATCGTTTAAAGTTAAAGTTATTCTTCTTAGCTTTGTTAAGTAAATTCCGCATACTTAATAAAGTTTGCTCAGTGTTTCATTGTTAATAACTTAGGATTTATCCGAGGTTGTTAAACTTTAACAAGCTATTTAAGTTAGTTTGGTTAGAGTGCATCGATCCAACAAGTGGTATCAGAGCTTGTGTGGAAACTCTGACTAAGAAGAAACCCTAAAACCTAAAGATGTTGACTGATCCTGTTCCACCACCTTCCATCACCTCAATGAGGATTCCTGTCATCAAGAAGGGCGAATATGACCTATGGTGTATGAAGATGAGGCAGTACATTGCCATTACAGACCATGCTCTATGGAATGTAATTGTCAATGGTAATGAAGAAGTTCCAGAAACTATTGAGGTTCCTGGACAACCCAAAGCACCTAAGGCGCCTTACCGCAGTGAACATTAAGGAATCAAAAAAAGGCACTCAACATTCTCTTGTCTGCCATTCCAGATGGTCATCTTCTCAAGTTCCATGATGCTAAAGATGCTAAGCAGCTCTGGGCTGCTCTCAAGACAAGATTTGGAGGGAATGAAGCTTCTAAGAAGATGCACAGTAAATATGTTGAAGCACAGTTTGAAACTTTCACTGTTGGTGAAAGAAAGAGTCTTGATGCTGCATATGATAGATTTCAAAATCTCCTGAACATGTTGGAATTATACAAAGCACAAGTTTCAATTGAAGATGCTAATCTCAAGTTCTTAAGGAGTCTACCATCATCATGGCATGTGATAGCTACAATGATCAGAGGACAACCAGGCTTGGATGTTACGGACTTTGATGATCTCAACAATCATCTAAAGGTGTATGAGCATGAGATGAATGGTCAAACCAGTTCCAAATCTCACAGTATTGCTTTTCTATCATCTGAAAAGAGGGGCAGTACTTCCACCAAAAGTACTTCTTCTCCTACTTAAAGTACTGTAACTCAAAGTACTGTTGTTTACACTCCCCCCCACCTATGCTCAACAAGCCCCACCAACTACTACCATGCACTCAGATGAAGTTGTGTGCTCTTTCTTTGCTCAGCAAGCTTCTTTACCTGTAATTTATGAAGAAGATCTCTCCCAGATTGAAGATGATGCTTTAGAAGAAATTGATATCAGGTGGCAAGTTGCTTTGATCACTGCAAGGATCAAGAAGTACATGAAGAAAACAGGAAAGAGCATTGACTTCAAACCAAAACAGGTACCCTCACCAGAGAAGACCTTTTTCTAAATCACCAGTACCTTCACAAGTAGTACCTTCTCAAAGTACTGCTCAATTCAAACAAGGTACTGCTAACACTGCTTGGAACAGGAATCCTAGGAGATCTCATTATCAACCTAGAAGGTATTATAATTCACATAGGGAATCTAGATCACAGGAACCAAGTGTTAAAACCGAATGGGTTAAGAGAGAAAGTATTGTAGAGGGACAAACAGTACTTTCAACAAAAAGTGAATCAGATGTTTTTATAATACAAGAAAAAGAGAATGAATTTGCAAACGAGAGTTCTGTTGAAAATCCAGAAAGTTTTGAAAATCCACATGCTAAAAATCAAAAGATAATTCCGGATCATGTTTTAAAAAATAATGGGAATTACATACTCAAAGAATTTAAGTTTGTAACTCCACAAGGGGAACACAAGTCAAGAATGGCTTAGGTTCCTAAAAGAAACTAACTCTCTAAATTTGTGCAGGGCAAACCCGTAAGAGGAGCTTAAAGATCATCTTATTATGGATAGTGGTTGCTCTGGAAGCATGACAGGAGACAAGGAGCTTCTGTCAGATTTTCGATCTATTAGTGGAGGACGAGTTGCATTTGGGAATGATCCCAATGGAGGAAGAATTACTGGAAAAGGAACTATCAAAGCAGGACGTATAGATTTTGAGAATGTTAGATATGTGAAGGAGCTCAAGTTTAACTTATTGTCGGGCCAAATCTGTGATAAAAAGCATCCTGTGTTATTCACTGACACAGAGTGTGTCATCCTTTCTCCTGAGTTCAAATCTGTTGATGATGACTTGGTAGTTCTTAGAGTACCAAGAACCAATGATGTGTATAGTCTAGATATGAAAAGTCTTCATTCTTATAGGAGAGCCACATGTTTGGTGGCAAAAGCAACATCCAAGAAGCACATCAAGGCATAGAAGATTGGGCCATGTGAATTTCAAGAATATCAGCAAACTGGTCAAAGGAAATTTAGCTAGAGGTTTACCTTCGAAGACTTACAAGAATGATCACTCTTGTTTGGCATGTAAGAAGGGTAAACAACATAAATCTTCCTGCAAGAAGGTTGAGGAAAGGAATGTTAGAGAACCATTGGAGCTGTTACATATGGATCTATTTGGTCCTGTATCTGTTACAAGTTTGAACAAGAAGAAGTACTGCTTAGTTGTCATAGATGATTGCAGTAGATTCAGTTGGGTATTTTTCTTGGGATTTAAAGATGATACTCTTGATGCTATTCAGACTCTCATAATAGCACTTGAAAACCAATTGAGACTCAAGGTTAGAGGTATTAGATGTGACAATGGAACTGAATTCAAGAACAAGCTTATGGATGACTTTTGTGCAAACAAAGGAATCAAGAGGGCGCCAAGATTGCCGTAACACCACAGCAGTAATGGTGTTGCAGAGAGAAAGAATAGGACTTTGATTGAAGCAGCCAGAACCATGCTAGCAGATTCACAACTACCTATTCAATTCTGGGCTGAAGCTGTAAGTACTGCTTGATATGTACTTAATAGAGTATTAGTTACTAAGCCTCAGATGAAGACACCTTATGAGTTGTTGTTGGGCAACAAACCCAACATTCGATTTATGAAGCCTTTTGGATGCCCTCTTACTATTTTGAATACAATTGATAATCTGGGTAAGTTTGATGGCAAGTCAGAAGAAGGTTATTTACTGGGATATTGTATCAACAGTAAAGGCTTTAGAGTGTACAACAGAGTCACTAAGAAGGTTCAAGATTGTCTTCATGTTGAGTTTTTGGAAGATCAAGACAATCAGAAGGGTAAAGGTCCTGATTGGATGTTTGATCTTGAAGTTTTAACTCCTTCTATGAACTATGTACCTGTTAGAGAAGAAAATCAACCTGTACATAATGAAGAAGATTTACAGTATGTTGTTCATGGAGTTCATATTAGTCCTGGTGCTGTTCCTAATGAAGCACCAATCACTGTGGAACCAATGAAAAGTACTGATAAGCCAAAATCCTCATTGTCTGTTGAGGATCAATCTATTCAAGAAGAACTTAATCAGATGCTTCTTCAAGATGTTTTAGCACATTTTTATACTGATGAACAAAGAAGAGGTTATGAAGAAGCAAAGACAAAGAACAAAACTACAGATTACTCTTACAGTTTTTGGACCAAAGTATCTGCCGCACAGTTTCCAGACTTTGGATGATTTGATGATCCTACCATGCCCGGATTAGAAGATACCGATGAAGAGTTTGAAGATGAAGGTATTTTCTCAGATTCCAATGAAGATGCTGATTTCACTAATTTGGATGATACCTATGGAGTTCCACAGTCTCCAAACTTAAGAATTCATAAGAATCATCCTACTGATCAAATCATTGGTCCTTCTACTTCTGGAATGATGACAAGACACAAAGCTAAGAGTTTTACTAAACCTCATAATGCTTTACTTAGCTTTGTCTATAAACAGAACAGGCTGAATCATAAGGATCATCAAACATGCATGTTTACTTGCTTTATCTCTCAAGAAGAACCCAAGAATATTGCTCAAGCATTGACTAAAGAAAGTTGGGTTGAAGCTATGCAAGAAGAACTGCTACAATTCAAACTTCAAGAAGTTTGGGTATTATGTGATCTTCCTATTGGTAAGAAGGTCATTGGTACAAGATGGGTGTTCAGAGTCAAGAGAGATGAAAGAGGGAATGTTATTAAAAACAAAGCAAGGTTAGTTGCACAAGGCTACAGACAAGAAGAAGGAGTTGATTATGATGAAATGTTTTCTCCTCAGAGCAAGGATAGAAGCAATTAAAATCTTTCTTGCTTTTGCTTCTTATATGGGATTTCAGGTTTATCAAATGGATGTCAAGAGTGCCTTTTTATATGGCAAGATTACAAAGGAAGTATATGTCAAACAACCTCCTGGTTTTGAGGAACCTAAACATCTAAACAAAGTTTACAAAGTTGTCAAAGCTCTGTATGGCTTACATCAGGCACCTAGAGCTTGGTATGAAATGCTTTCTACCTTTTTATTGCAACATGGTTATAGGAGAGGAGCTATTGATAAGACTTTGTTTATCAAGAAAGACAAGAAGGATATCATGTTAGTACAAGTTTATGTTGATGATATCATATTTGGAGCTACTAAACAGTCCATGGTCAAGGAGTTTGAGCAGCTGATGCATAAATAATTTCAAATGAGTTCAATGGGTGAGTTAACTTTGTTTTTGGGACTTCATGTTAAGCAGTCAAAGGAAGGAATTTTCATAAGTCAAGACAAGTATGTATCTGACATACTTAAGAAGTTCAATTTTGATCACATGAAGCCTGTTACTACACCTATTAAATCTATCAACTCATTGGGCAAGGATGAAGATGGACAACCAGACAAAGCATATTCAGATTAGGCATCACTTTATCAGAGATTGTTATGAGCATAGGCTCATTAATGTTGTCAAGGTGCATACAGATGATAATGTAGCTGATCTACTCACCAAAGGCTTTGATGTTTCAAGATTCAATCACTTGGTGGTGAGTATTGGCATGATCAATTACTAAGCTACATTTAAGGGGATGACTATTTAGTGTAAGTATAGTCCTATGCATTGCTTGAGGGGAGGATGTTTCTGTTTTATATGTGTTTGGTATTGTAAGAAATAGAATGGAAAAGTACTGATTATTATGAAAGTACTGCTTGGAAAGTACTACAAAGGAAAGTACTGTACACGTGGAAAGTGCTGTTTGTCTTATCAAAGTACTGTTCCAACGGTCATATTGAGGGGAAAACTACCCTAACGGTAACTTAGTTATTACGGGCTGTGATTTTTCAAATCTCACCTATAAATAACTACTCTCTGAATTTCCCTCTCATATTGATAACTCCTAATCTTTTCCATATTTCTCTCACTTTCACATATATTATTTGTTCTATTTCTTACTGTGATCATATAACCATCAATGGCGGGTCATATTACTGTTTCAAAACACAACATGGTGGCGAATTTAGACAAGACTGAAGCGAATGTAATTTTTCATGATATTATCGATTTTCTTACTGGATCGCCAATTAGTTATGCGCTTTTAGTAGAACCAGATGTTATTGAGCCCTGGATTCAACAATTTGGGGAAACTGCTAGGGTTCATATAGAGAATGATGAAGAAT
The DNA here is from genome assembly GCA_910596185.1 of Chrysanthemum makinoi. Lineage (NCBI taxonomy): Eukaryota > Viridiplantae > Streptophyta > Magnoliopsida > Asterales > Asteraceae > Chrysanthemum > Chrysanthemum makinoi. The sequence continues at coordinate 2,740,958 of OU343220.1, forward strand.
ATATTCATGCTATGGTTGCTGGGAAAAATGTCAAGATTACTGAAGCCTCTATTCGAGAAGATTTAATGTTTGAAGATGCTGATGGGGCTGTTCGTTTTGATAAGCAATTAATTTGGGATACTTTTGGGCACATTGGTTATGAAGGGTCCTTAACTGAACAAACATTCAAGAAACCCTTATTTTGTCCTCACTGGAAGTTTTTAGTGCATGTGTTGCTTCATCGATTAGTGCTAAAAGTACATCATGGGAGCAATTTGGATCAAATATAGCATCTGCTATAGTAGGATTGGCTACTGATCGTGTTTTCAATTTTTCAAGGCTAATTTTAGATGGAATGCTTTCACATATCACTCATGGTTCAAAATGGTTGATGTATCCAAGATTTGTTCAAGTATTCCTAAATAAACAACTTTCAGATGTACCTAAACCTACAATTCTTTTACCTGTTGTGGTACAACAAGCCATGATTTTCACTTTCATGGCTATGAAGAGTGATTTATTCACTGGAAGGGACACTCCCTTAACTACTTCCATGATGGAAGTTGTTCAAGCTGTCCGAGCTGATGATGAAGAAGATGAAGATAGAGAAGGTACTGCTTCTGAAGGTACTGCTACATCTCAAGGTACTGCTTCTCAGAGTACTGCATCACAAGGTACTGCTTTGCAAAGTACTGAAGTTCAAGCTGATGTTGCAATTTCACCTTCTCCATCTCCTCAACAATTTGTTCCTGATTCACAACCAGAGGAACATTCACCAATTCAAGGAGATGATCCACATACTATACCTCGTGAAGGTTTGATATTGGATAATTATGTTCTCACATGAGAGTTGGTCAAATTAAAGAAAACTACTGAGACTCAAGCTAAACAGATTAAGAAGTTGAAGCTCAAGTTTCGAAGACTCAAGAATTTTGTTTGGCCATTGGTTCAACATCATCGTCTTTGGGTCAAATCTAAAAAGAAGGAGCAAAGGCAGTTTACGAAGACTAAGCGCCAAAAAGTTCAAAAACAATCTTCATTCCAAATGGGGAGGAATTTAGAAGAAAAGAATTTGAAAGAAGATGTTCATAAGGAGAATGAACCTCAAGATACTGAAGAACATGAAAGGACTGAAGTTCAAGGAACAAATATTCAGCCTGAAGATACTGAGGAGCAAGTTATTGATGTTCAAGTTCAAAGTACTGATGATCAAGGTACTGCTGATCAAAGTACTGCTTTTACTGGAACTAACAGACAAGAATTGGTTACACCAAGGGTGTTAGACTTTGAAGAGGAAGCTGGTCTTTCAAGTACTGTATTAGAAGAAGAAGCTGGTCCTTCAACAACTGTCATACCAGAGAAAGCTGATACACCTCAAAGAATACACACTGCAAGTGATGATGATTCAATTGCTGAGATTTTGCAAGATTTATCAAAACCAAGAGGTGTTACTATTCTAGGAGTACAAGAAGAGGAACAACCAAGAGTTTCTCAACTTGTTATTGATCCAAAAGATAAAGGAAAGGGCAAGTTAATAGAGACAAAGAAGAAAAAGAAACCTACTTTAGCTCAGATAAGAGCTGCTCAAGTTGCTATGAATGAGGAAGCAGCTAGAAAGTTTCAAAAGGAATTGAATGCTAAAGATAGAGAAGCTAAGGAAATTCAAGAAGCTCGAATAGAGAAGCAACTAAGAAATTGCAAGAGGAATTGAATGCCGGGTCGATGAACCATTAGAGTCACCTATTCCTGTTAGATTTCTACCAAGAAGACCAAATCGAGCTAAAGACAGAAATGCAATGATGGCTTATTTAAAAAGTCAAGGGTATAAAGGATTGCAGAGGTTTAATTATTTGGAGATGAAAGAATTGTATGATGCTGTTAGGGAAGCTTATAAGAAAAGTGTTGAAAGCATCAAGGATTATAAAGATGATGCTGCTTGGAAAGAAAAAGATAGAAAAAGAAAAAGAAAAACTGAAGTTGAAGATATACAGTCATCAAAGAAAGAGAAAGTTGAGTTACGATCTGATACTAGTGATGAACTAAAGAATTACTTAAGAACCGTGGATTTTGAGTATTCTACAGATGATGCTGAGATGAAAATGAGCAGATCTCAAATTATTGCTTTTGAAGTTGTAGAATCCAAAGATGGAAGTTATCTGATGTTTCATAGAGCTGATGAAAGTTTCAGAGTGTTCAATAGGCTATGGGATTTATTGCACATCATAGATAGAGTGGATTTATTTTATTTATATCATATGGTGCGAGATTACTTTGAACAAAATCCATCAGAAAGAGTTGGTTTAGTATTGCTTGGAGATCTCACAATTGTATGGGAAACTCAAGAACAAAGCACTGCTGAAATTTGGAAGAATCAAGAGAATTGGGAGATTGTTAGTGGAGATTTTTGAAGAATCTGGAGTACATGTTCTAGAGCTAGAAGATGGAATTATGATTCATATGTTAGTGATAAGATATCCTCTTACACCGTAACTTATGAGGAGGATGCTAGAGCATGGAATGGAAGTAGAAGAAGATAATGAAATAGCATGTCCGTCATCAAGTCGTTTATCGATGGACTACAATTGCTGATGATGATGAATAACTGGTATGAATCTTAATTTGATTAAATTTTTGATATATCAAGATTTTATTCAAAGTATGCTGATCAAACAAGATTTTCATCAATGTATGCTTGCAGCTTTTAAACCAGCATTAATTTTGAAAAACTTTTGTTAAGTAATAAATATTTTGAAACAAAGCTTAAAAGAAATAAATGGTTTTTGAGATGGTAATACAAATAGGTTATCAATCCACCATGGTTACAAAAGGATTGGCTAATCCATGAGCAAACGGCTCTGGTAAAGATATTTCAAATCCGCTTTTAGTTAACAACTTGCTAATAAGTTGGATGGTAATCGACTCACCATATCGCGAATGTGAAGAGTTGGCTAGACCACAAGAAAATGGCTTGTGGTAAAGGTCAGGAAAACCATTATATGGTTATTAGTTCACCATGATGAAAGAATTAACTAGTCCAAAAGGGTACAGCTTTTGGTAAAGACAACTCAAATCTATTGATAGCAGATGATTTGCTAAAAATCATATGGTTATCAGTGTACCATGATCTTAGACATCAAAAAATTTGGCTACTCCAGAGTTAATGGCTTTGGTAAAGAGAACTCAAATCCATTAAATTTTCAATGATTCACCTCTCACAGGAGTTTACACACCCGAAAGTGATGAGAATAGACTGAAACTTAACTGAATTAAATGTACAAATTGTCTTATGTTGCTGAAAAGATGGAGCTTGCTGAATGTTGCAGAAAAGATATAATATTGCTGTTTGATGCTGAAAAGAATTACACAGATAAAGACTATTTTGATAAAGATATAAGCAGAGAATCTACAAAGATAAAATCTAAAGATAAAGTAACAATTCCTCTTTGAAGATAAAGATGTTAAAGCTAAATCTACAAAGGAACTTGAAATCAAGCAAGTAGAATTCAAGTTAGGGGAGGATTGTTGGGATACAGAAGATTAAAGTACTGAAGATTAACAAAGTACTGCAGAAAGATAAAGTACTGCAAGAAGTCAAAGTACTGCAAAGATTATAAGTCGGTTGTATTAGATTAAAGATAGAAAGTTTTATTTAACTAGAACTTTCTATGTATTGTTTTACTTGACATACAAGGATAAGAATTGTAAATCGTTTAGGGTTATCCTTGAGCCTATAAAAGGACCCCTAGATTGATATTAGACATATGTGATTTTACTAGAGTTTTAGAGAAGTTCGATATTATTAGAGTTGTTAAAGAGTCTGCATAATAAGCAGAGTTAGAGTTATTAATAAAATCGTTTAAAGTTAAAGTTATTCGTCTTAGCTTTGTTAAGTAAATTCCGCATACTTAATAAAGTTTGCTCAGTGTTTCATTGTTAATAACTTAGGATTTATCCGAGGTTGTTAAACCTTAACAAGCTATTTAAGTTAGTTTGGTTAGAGTACATTGATCCAACATCTTTTATCGATAGATATAACACTGCATTCATAGATGTAGTGTAAAGTTACAAGACTTTATCATTCCTACTGATTACTACTTCAAGGCTCCATCATACCAAGCTTCACAAAAGACTACTCCAGACTCCAGCTTCCATACAGAAGGCTCCTACTCTGGCCTCCTCCTTACCCATTCAGGCATCCTCTGATGCTTTTTTCCCCTTCTGTTGATAAAGTCCCACACTCTAGGTGCAGCGAGACCAACCACTTGAGCTCTTTTCTCAGGGTTAGGGTTGGAGGGTCCTGGTCTTGGATTTGAAGGACTTGCATCTGGAACTGAAGAGGGGAGCACTGCAGTAAGATGAGCTACAAACACCGGTCTAGAAGAACCACCATCATCATCATCATCAGTGTCTACATATGCGGAGACAAAGCTGGGCATGCAGTTTAATTCAGAACTCTTATTACTGTAACCTAAATCAGAAGGTGGGGTTGGCAGATACTTTGATGAAGTCCCAAGGGGTTCTGGTGAAGGCGGAGGGTTTTTGGACATGTACCTCAAGTTGGTGTAGTTGGGAGGAAAATAGTTTGACCATCCATCTCTAGATGACAGACTTTCAGATGAGTCAGAAGAGATGTCAATTGGATGGTTGGGAGAGTTATTCATTCATGTTGTTATGGTGACTGATTATAGTGTTATTTGGTTTGTATGTGTGTTATGAGGCAAGGGGTTGGTTAAATAGGCAAAGTCAAGGTGCAATCTTTGGTTGTTAGAATTTATGGAAGTAATGACTTGGTTGGAATTTGAATTAATGAGGGTTAAGTCTGCAAAGTTTTAATGCCCAGTTAAGTACAGCATGGTTGACTTTTCTCCATTCTTGCTGATTACGTGATAGTTTCTGCTGAGGGACAATGGTTTCTACTGGTAGCTTTGATATGGAAACATTGGTCAAATGTTCAATCATTCATGTTGATTGACTAAATGGTTTCTGCTGATTGACTTTTCATTGCTGCTGGTTTCGTAAAATTGGGAATTAAATATGGGATTTGATTATCGTCAAAATTGGTCAAAGATTCTATGCGAATGTTTTGCCGATTTAAACGCTTATTTTAAGTATCTTACTTAAATAACCAATTTCAGTTATCTCATAACCTAATTGCTCAATTCCCTCTAATTTCAAACTAAGCTCATCTTCAACCTTCCAAAAATATCTAATGGCGACACTAGCGTACAAGGTAGATCATAATAAGGTTGCATTCTTGGAAAGAGCCAAAGGAAGTGATGTGTATGATCCAATGGTAGATTTCCTTCTGCGTCAAAGCTCAGGTATGCCCTAACTTTCTGTCCATCTATTGTTTATGACTCGTTAGTCAAGAAATTCTGGGCCACAACTTCTGAGCGATCTCCTGAGGGTCAACCTAAGGAGATTGTCGCCACCATAGATGGACAAGAGTGTATAGTCACTAAGTCACTTATAAGGACTCAATTACAATTAAATGGTGAAGGAGGTGTGTTTGAAAACAATAGAGAAGCTATAATCACTGGTTTGGCCAGCATTGGGTATCCCACTGATGGGAAATTCATTTGGTATAAAAGTAAATTTTGCCCTAAATGGAGGTTTTTGGTCCATACCCTCCTTCAGTGTCTTAGTCCTAAGTCTGGGGGTTGGGATCAATTCTCTAGCTCAATTGCTACTGCTATTATTTGTTTGGCTCAGGGGAGAACTTATAATTTTTCAAAATATATTTTTGAGGAAATGCTTAGAAATATAAAGGATACCAACCATAAATTTTTAATGTATCCTAGATTTCTTCAGATGATATTAAGAATTGAACCCTCTGATAAAACCCCAAGAGCAATTAGTAAATTAACTGCTAAATTGTTTGCAACAATGAAAACTAATTTTGCTGGAGAACATCGACCCATGTTACCTTCTATGTTGCCAAGTGGCAATGTACCTGCTGGTGCAGTTGATGAGGCTGCTGGTGGTTCTGTGCCACCTATCCCTGAAGCTGTTGATGCCTCAAAGATCGCCACGCTGATATTGGGGCCTCAAATGCTCCTGATGCCTCAGAATCAGTTGCCACTGAGACCCAGCAACCCCCATCCCCTTCACCTATAGCCCCACCATGTCCTAGAGTTGTTGCTCCTGAGGAGCCTGTCAACACCTCTGAGTCACAGGAACAAATTCCTGTTGAGACTGAGGTCAATCTTGACCAACCATTTGTCCAACCTTCTAGTCCACCTAGTCTCTTGAGGATGACACCATCTTTGGTGGTGATTTTTATATGTCTCCTCCCAGGTCCAATGAAGCTCCCAACACTTTAAGAAATCTTGTTAATGGAGCTGAGGAACCTGATAATCTGATGAAAATATCTAGCTTACTTGACAGGTATATACAAAAGGTTGATGACTTGGAGGTACAGTTAAAAGAAACAAGGAATGAGCTTCAAGAGACTAAGAAATCCCTTGGTGGAGCTGTGGTTAAACTGATTGGAAGGGAACAAGATTTGGAGCATAGACTGCATAAGAGAAGGAGTAAGGTTGTGGTTTCTGAGTCAGAGGAGCAGGAGGAAATAGATTTCGATGCCCTCCATGTTTTGGCTTCTGTATCTTTGGATGAGACTACAACAAAGCAAGATCATGTGTCAGAATCTGGTCTTCCTTCAGAGCTCAAAGTTTTTACTAAAAGAAGGACTCAGAGGAAAAGAAAGCAGACCCCTGGATCATCAGCATTTGAGAGTCTTAAGACTATTGCTGCTGATAGTCCAAAGGATTCTTCTGGTATCCATGTTGCCATGGATAAGGAGACAGTTGCTTCTAAAAAAGTATCTGATCCTGCTGACATTGTTAGCGCTGATAAGTCTATTCGTTCTGATACTCCTTCTAATGTTGCCGAGATACCGGTTTCAGTTTCTTCTGATCCTAAGGATGCTTCTCATGCAGTACCCGTATCTACTCTATCAGTGGATAAGGGTAAGGCCCCTATGGTTGAAGAGAATATTGATCCTGCTGCACTCAAGGCTGAACATGAACGACTTTTTAGAGTTCACGAAATTCAGATGGGTGATCAGGAAGTAGCAGAAAAGGTTCAAGCTACATATGATTCAGAATTTCAAAGGCAAGCTCATACTGTTCCGGATATAACCCTACAGAGAAAACAAGAGCTTGATGAGGCATCATTACATTTCTCTGATGCTACTTGGAACCAGATTGTGGGAGAAGTTACCACTAATGCATCCCTTGCTCAGTCCATATTGGGAGGTGCTTTTGACTCTGATAACTTTGCTGATCATATGATTGCCCTTGCTAAACAAAGGAGACGAGCAAATGTAGAAAGGAAGGCTAAGGCTAAGAGAGATAAGCCTCCTACCCAAGCTGAGCAAAGGCAACACATGAGGGAATTTGTGAAGAATATGAGTTGCTCCATATACAATACTCGTTGGACTATGAAGTATGTGAAGACTCTAAAGGATGATGAATTAAAGAATGCATATGAGAGGATTCTCACTCATTTGAATAAGGATGACATCAATCCATATGCATCATTGAAGAGACATCCTTCTTCCTTTGAAGGGCCTGAAATCAAGAGATTGAAATCTGCTGATCCTTTTGATGAGATTCTGCTCGCAACTGCAGATGTTGGTGTTCATACTGAAGAGACTTCTACAGAGTCCAATGTGGCAGCATCACACACCGCTACACCTATGGAGAAATCTACTGCAACAAATCTTCCTGCTGATGCATCTCAGACCATTCCTCCTGATGTTTCATCAAGGAATCCTTCTGAAGGAGTTCTTTCTGTACCTATTGGTGAGTCTAAGAGCATTCCAACTGACAACTTTGATGTAGATCCTTCTGATCAGCCTAAGGATGTTTCCACTTATAAGACACCACCTGTTCCTTCTGATGTTGGTCAAAATGTTTCTCATGATGATGCTCAACCTGTTCCTACTGAGGGTATTCAAGTGACTTCTACTTCTGAACCTACACAATCTAGTTTCTCTTCTCCTTATTCCACTCCTGGAAAAAGACAGAAGAGTCGTGCGAAGAAAAGGAATTCTTTGGGTCTTGATTTGCAGGCATCTGATAGTTTGTTTATCAAGGAGTTTAGAGAACATGATTCTGATGAGGAGATTGATGTCTGTTCTATGCTTGATAAATGGGAGGTCACACCTACTGATATGGGTGGTTTAGGGTCCATGAATACAATTTATCGAAAGTATGGGTGGTATGTGCTAAAACACATACCATTTCTTTACCAAAATATACCCAAAATAACCAAGAAAGAGCCGTTTATGTCTAATATTTGCATGTTTCTTGAGTTTATGTCTAATATTTGCATTTTTTGATTTTATCGTTTCAGTACAAAGATATTTTCCAAAAAAATACAAAAGTATGTATTTCCCGGGTCGTTTTCCCAACGAGGGATGAATGGAGTTTCACAACTCGTGTCGTGTGATTCGGGATTTAAATGGGGAAAAAATGGAATTTTGTGTTTTATAATCTACAGGGCAAGGAAAAGTTAAGGGGAGCGATAAAAACTACAAAATCTATGATAAAAACAAGGAATTTAAACTAAAAACGCAAATTATAACTAAAAACGCAAATAACGTAATTATTAAAACGTGAATTGAAATGCAAACTAAACTATTTTAACTCATAAAAATGAACTACTATTTTTCTACAGCTAAGAATGTTATTTAAAAATTATTTGAAATTTAAAACTTATTTTTATGATTTTTCTTGATTTATTTTGAATTAAAAACTAATTTTGAACTTTTAAAATAGACTTAAAATGCTAAAAATTATGAAAACATGCAAGAAAATTACAAAAATATATTTCAAAAAATTAAGTTTAACTAAAAAGGATTTTCAAAACTAGAATCACATTTTTCTGACTTTTTCTCTAATTATTATGAATTTAAAACTAATTAGATGACTAGAACATACTAAAATGACTAGGAAAAATATGGAAAAAGAATTTTTAAGACATTTTTATTTTTATAAAACTAAGAAAATTGAAATTGTATTTTTTTGACCTTTTTCTAGTTTATTTGCATTAAAAACTAATTAAAAAGCCTTAAAAATGGATTTAAATGCAGAAAAATAGCAAAAGCGCATGGAAAAATATGAAAACTTCCATAAAAATCTGAAATAATATTGAGAAGCAGGGAAAAATAATAGGAACAACGTATTATTAGAGGAGATATGATTTGGGCACACAACTGATAAGAATAAGCACATGAAATAAGCTAAAAACTATCTAAAAGCCACCATAAGCTACCTAAGGCTCCAATAAGCTACAATAACCTAAATTTAACCTATAACAACTGTAAAGGATCAAATGAGCACCACCTTAAATCATTTAAGCACTTTAACAGGTTCAATCTTACTTAAGCCAAACAGCCATATAGGGGCAACTATGAGCACTGATTCAGCTTGTGTAAAAAAATCTTAAAATTAAACTAAAAATACCATGAAGAAGACAACCAACCTGAGATTATATGTCCTAAATATCAGCTTAAAAGGACTTAAGGTGAAGAAATTAAAAATCAAAACTATAAGGGGATTAGGCATGATGGCATCTGATGTGTAGAGATCATAGGGAAAGAAATGCTACTTGTAGACCTATGCTAAGCTACTCTAAAAAGCATCTAAAGTCTAGATAGTTTAATTCTAACTTATGGGATACTAAGGGAAACCAGAATCACACTTATGACAGAAAATAGCATTCTAGAAAAGTAGACTCCCTTAACTGATGGTGCAGGGCAACTTAGTTCCAAACCACCCAATTCAAGCCTCTCAAAAGCTAATTAGGAAAAATCACAAAAATATAAAAAAATAAGGTTTAAAATGATAAGCTACCAAATATTCATTTCCCAAAATCTCAGATCAAATTAATAAAAGATGAGTAAATGAAAAATCTAAACTAAATCCTGTTTGGAAAATGTAATGTTATTTTTTTTACCTTTTCAGGCTTTTTACATTTCTTACTGAGATTCTAAAATTTGTGGATCGACAAGATCTCTTTAAACTTTATTGTTTAGTATCTGAGTACTTTGAATCCCATCCTGCTACTGGTGCTGGACTGCTTCTGCTTGGTGATCTTCAAGTACTTTTTGACTCTATTTACCAGGATGGTAAAGGGTTCAGTATTTGGGAAGGACAGGGATCGTGGAGCGTGTATAGTTTGCAATTCTACCCTTTGTCCAATGTTCATGTGATGTAGACCTGGTCTTGGTTATATGCGTATATTTATTTGGATCTGAGTTATCCTCTTTTTGCCAAAGTCATGGAGAAAATGCTGAAACTCAAGTTGAAATTTTCTACTGCTCATGTGGGAAATGACATGGTAAATGCAGAACAATTGGTTAAACTCATTAAGGATAAACTCATTGCCACTGATTCTGCTGTTTCTTCTTAATTCTGGTACATTGACTCTTATTCTTATTTCTTGTATTTTTTTCTTATTTTTTTTTGTGTTTAAAAAAAATCTTTTGTATGTATATATATCTGTTACTAACTTTTCTGTTTGAGGATGTTGTTGTATGGTTTTGTGCTATTCCATTTATGGTTCTTAACTCACCATGTCTTGGCGGACAAAGAGTTAACTCACCTTGAGGGTACGGCTCTGGTAAGAGTTCTCAAATCCATTGATAGTTGCTTATTTACTAAAAATCAGAGGGTTATCACTGTACCCTGGTGTCACACACCAAACATTGGTTACTCCATGACCAAACGGCTCTGGTAAAGAGACATCAAATCCGTTGGAAGGTTGACAACTTGCCAATAAGTTGTATGGTGCTCAACTCACCATGTCCTAATAGATGAAGAGTTAGCTAGCCCACAAGTTCATGGCTTGTGGTAAAGGCAGTGGAATACCATGGCTAGTCCCGAAGTTAAACGACTTCGGTAAAGACAAGTCAAATCCGTTGATGGCTGTGATGGTTTGCCAAAAACCATTAGGGTTCTCTAACACACCATTGATCCACGTTCCAAGTGTTGGACTGGCTATTAGTTCACCAGGGTGATGCCATGATTCCACAGAAAAACTAGCTAGCCCAAGAGTGAGTAGCTACTTGGTAAAGGCTTATCAAATCTAATCTGGTTACTGTTGCTGCTGGGTCCTGATGCTGCTGACATAGGAGCTGCTGGTGGATCTGTGATCTTCATTGCTGGTTTTGGTGGTTCTAGGTAATGCTGCCGGTTCTTTCTATTGCTTTAGTTGCTGTGGACTTCAATCCTCTTGCTACGTCAAGATCTATCTGGAAACTTGAAGTTAACCTAGTCAAATTCAAGTTCAGAGGAGGATTGTTAGGAATTATTGTAATAGTATGGTTCCTACTGATAAAGGTTCCTGCTGATAGTTATTTATGTTTCTGCTGATAGTGCAGTTACTGCTGATAGTGCAGTTACTAGTGATAGATAGTTTGTTTCTGCGGATAGTAGTATCCGTATTATTAGTATTAAGTTAGGATATGGATGAGTTATTTTAGGAAGAGATAATGCATATCTTTTACGTGTTTTGTAAGCTGCAGAATTAGGGTTTCTTATAGTATAAAAGAAACATGCGGCTAGGGTTCATGTATACTTTTCAATAACATTATTAGTGAATCAATATAGATCCATAGAGGATCAAGTGTTTTGTGTTTATTGTCTTCTTAACTCTTGTGTTCATATTCCGCGTGGACATAAGTTTAATAGAGGTTCTCTATAGTTTGTTTGTGATTACATATGTTTACTATTCATTCATTAAGGCTCATAAGATCAATCTGGGACTGATCCAACAAGTGGTATCAGAGCCTGGTGAGGATCTCTAAAAGAAGATTTCCTTTTTGTCTCAAAACCCTAAACACTCTCTAACAATGTCAACTTCAGACTCAGACAATGAGAATTAAAAGCCTGGGTCATCAAACAATTCTGCAAGTCAGTCTCAAACAATTTAGTAGGTTGTTACCACCATGTCAAACAACAATGCAAAGTTTCCCTATCTAAAGAAAGATGAATACGACATCTAAGCAATGAAGATGGAAAATTACATCACCAACAATGACTATCATATCTGGAATATTGTTCTGAAAGGCAACAGTAAGAAGAAGACTGGTAGAGATACTGATGGTAATGTGATAATTCTTCCAGCAGCAACAACTGAAGAACATATTGCTCTTCAGAGGGAAACAAAGGCTAGTACTACCTTGCTCCAAGCACTACCAGATGAGCATATGAGTGACTTCCATCATCTTGATGATGTAAGGGAAATATGGAGAGCGATCAAGGCAAGGTTTTGGAGGTAACAAAAAATCCAAGAAGATGAGGAAGACTATGCTCAAGCAGAGCTTTCAGGAGTTCACAATTTCTGAAGAAGAAGGCATACACAAGGGGATGTGAGGTTTCAGAAAATCTTGAGCCAGCTCAATCAAATGAAGTCCAAACCTGATAATGAGGAGTGCAACATCAAGTTTCTATGTGCTTTACCTTCTTCCTGGAGTCAGGTTTCTCTTACTCTCAAGGAAAAGGGAGGCCTTGATTATTTAAGCTTCGATGACCTATACAATAAGCTTAGAACTCTTGATATTGATATCAAGGGTCATTCTACCTTTTCTCTCACTCCAACAAACTCAGCCTTTGTTAGTGCTAACAGTACTAATACAAATGATGACATATGCTGAGAGCCCCACTTCATCAGCAACAGCAACCAAGGCACATACCTCCTCTACAAGAAAATCAAAGTCCATGTTAGGAATTTTGTAAGAGTAGGATTCTGCTGATGTGGTTCCTGCTGATAGTAGTATAGTTTCTGCTATTCGTGAGGTTTCTGCGGATAGTGTATTTTCCTCTGATAGTTATTATGTTTCTGCGGATATGTAGTTTCCGCTTTATTAGTTTATTAGTTACGATATTCATGAGATATAATAGGAATAGATAGTGCATATCTTTTACGTGATTAGCAAGCTGCAAAGTTAGGGTTTCTTGTACTATAAAAGAAAGCAGCGGCTAGGGTTTTATGTACGTTTTCCAATAACAATTATAGTGAATTAATATAGATCCATAGAGGATCAAGTTCATTGTGTTTATTGTCTTCTTGAGTATTGTATTTATTTTCCGTGTGAATACAATTCTTGCGAAGGTTATCCATAGTTGTCTTATGATTACACAGGATAGCTATACTCTTTCTAGGCTTATAAGATCTATCTGGGACTATACCCAATAGTCCAATATTGTGATAAAGAATGTGCTTTATTCATTTGTTGCTGAGACTGAAGACCAACAGCAGTTGGTTTATGAAGATTTTGAACAGTTGGATAAATGGGATTTGGAGGAGTTGGACATCAAATGGCAGATGGCTATGCTTGCTATAAAAGTCAACAGATTTGAGAAGAAGTCTGGGAGGAAGATCAGCTATCAGGGAAAAGAGGCAGCCAGGTTTGAAAGGAAGAAGATCAGGTGTTTTGAATGCAACCAAGTGGGTCACTTTGCCAGAGAGTGCCCAGATAAGAAGGGAAGTGACAGGAGAAGATATTCTGCATTCAAGCTCAAGGAAGTTGAGGACTCGAAACCCAAGGCCATGTTGTCCTTGGACACATTGTCTGTTGACTGGAATACTCATGTGGATGACGATCAGGTTGAAATCTCTCCTCAAGTTGGATTGCTTGCTGAGACTAGGGATGCTGCTGAGCCTGGAGATGCTGAGGAGTTTGCACTAATGGGGATCACATCTCAGGTACATAATTGTATATTTGGTTGTAATGATAGATATGATGCCCTTAAAAGAGAATTTGATGACATTAATGGCCAATATAAAGAAAATTTTATTCAGGTTCAAGCCTAAGAGAAAACTGTTAAAACTTTAGAAAAGCAAAAGGTTTTGTACCTACAAAATTAGTTTTCCCTTGAAGAGAGAATTAAGTTGTTGGAGAGGGATTTAGAGAACAACACTAACTTGTTAAAATTCTCTGAGAAAGAATATGTAAAAGTTAATACAGAAAAAGTGGGTCTAAAGGCTAACTTAGACACAAAGGTGGCTAGACATAAAAAATGGCAAGAACAAGCTAGAAATCTAGACAAATTATGGAGAAGTTCTATGTCTATAAAAACCAAGATGGGGTTGGGCTTCAAGGACTATATTTGTCCAGATGAGGTAATATACCCTAATGAATATAGTGTTTTTAATCTTGTCACTCATGAAGAGGAAGAAAAATATCAAAAACATATTAAATTTGTAAAACAAGGTGAAATGCATACTGTTCCTTCCTCAATAAATGGTATTGTTAGACCACTTAACCCAGACTCAGACTTGGATGAATCACATATGACCTATGGCCCAAAGTCTAATGACTTATCTGACACTGGCAGTGAAACTAATGATTTTGTCTCTTGTTCTTCCAGTGATAGGACCTCAGAGACCCACACTAAAGACTATGTTAGTTGTGATTCAAGTGAAGAGACTACAACCCCCAAGTCTGCTGATAAGGTTTTAAAAGGTACCATTTTGAGGGGTCGTTTAAGCCCTTATTTGATCACTTTTGTATCCGTTATTGCTTAATATCGTTCCTTTTCACTTTTTAGGTCTCTTGAAGGCAAAATGATGGAATGGCACTTATTTGGACGAAAAGGCGCGATTATACGAAGAAAATGGCCAAAGTCAAAATCGAGACACTCAAAGCTTCAAAACATAAGGGACGGCGTCCAGTGTTAATTGTCACGCCGTCGGAGGATCTTTGTGACGGACGTAAGCCAAAACTCCCATTTTCGTGACGACGCCAAGTTATAAAAGAGTAGGCCATCGCAACCTCAGACGGCCTAGATGTAATCCAGACGGCGTCCGAAAGCTGAAGAGGACGGCGACACAAGCATAAGGTGACGCCGTCGCAAGTCTAACGTGGCCAAGACGAAACCCTATGACGGTGACGACGGCGTCACAAATCATAAGGTGACGCCGTCGCATATGTAATATTATATATAGAATCCGAATTTTTCAATATTTAGTGTGTAGTCTTTTGGAGTAAAAACCTAAACCGAACCAAGGCTGTCTTATACAGTATTTTAGGGTTCCAAACCCTATCTTACACCAAGATAAGTGTTTTACTTCATTAATACAATTATGTCTTTGATTATTTGTGTGTATGCTTGCATGTTTTCCATGTCCGGCTAATTTACTTGTGTGTTTGCTTAGGGAATATGAAACTTAATTATTGAATATTGATTGGTTGTCTCCTATCTTAGTTGATTAATGATCTAGTAATGCGATAGGTCATTCGTTGTGTACTTAATGCTTGATTAAATCTTTGTGAACCTTAGAATATGACTCCTTGAGTAGTTGTAAGCTAAACCATCCAAAGAGTGCCTTAGAGTAAGAGTTTATTATCCCTAGTGGGTTTTGTTAATACAAATAAGTAATGAAAACGTTTATTTATATTTTATGATCTTCAAATGTTTTGTCGATAACAAATATAAAATCATTTTAACGAAACAAATAGAGTACGTAAATAGTTTGAGTTAATAGTTTTCTAACACACTTACGCTTTCACATAAAACACTAAAACAAGTATAAGTGATTTTATGACTTAGATACATATGTACAACAACTAGTGTTTACATATTGGATTAAACATATACTTAAACTAAGTATATCAAAATGGGTAAAAACAAGTATATACTAAAATGGGTAAAAACAAGTATATACTAAATAAGTAAATACTAGCAAATGGTTTTGACCCATAACCCATGGTTTTATATATACCACTTAACCAAGTACATTGTATCTAGAATGAAAACCATTGATCAACCCATAACCCATGACCCATGACCCTTAACCAAAAATACCCATGGGCAAAGAGGAGCGGACCACGGATCCCTAGCTTTGTGCTAGCCGGATCCCTTGTGGTAGGGATCCGTGGGATCCGGGTAAACAGAAGAGAATTTCTTCTATAAATAGAGAGCCATTTCTTCCTCTCCATGTGTGCTTTTCATATAAACTTCCCCAAAGTATTCTAACCCTCTAACCTCAGATCTAAGTGATCTATGTAGTTTGTCTTTTGTTTTTGTGTGATCTACTTGGTTCCTCCTAAAGGAAAGATCACCACCTCTTGAAGACGTGCAAGCTCAAAGTCCATGAGTTGCCATGCTTCGTCATCATCAAGACTACTAAGGTTATCTTGTTGATAGTTCTTCCTTTCTCCATAGATGTTGGGTTGAAGGCATTAGTGAAGAATGCCGAAAGTGTCAAGATGAAAGCATTAGTGAAAGATGCTCATCATCTGTGTCAAAGCATTAGTGAAGGATGCTAAAGGTGTCAAGACGAAGGCATTAGTGAAAGGTGCCAAGCGTTGTGTCAAAGGCATTAGTGAAGGATGCCAAAGAATCAAATCAAGTAGCATTTGGGAAGAATGCCTAGGTCGTATAATCGATGAGGTGCATCGTTATACATATATGTATTTGTTTATATACAAGGATGGTGATATCCTTGATGGTGTTGTAACAAGGAGTAGATCTCCTTGAGATTAGGTGTAGTGTCGTGAAGGTGTAGTTCACCTAAGGTGTGAAAGAACTAGGTACTTAGCCTAGTACCTTATAAAGGGTAGGCGACGTTGTGAAGGATTAGTTCTCCTAAGGTGTGAAAGAACTCGGTGGTTAGCCTAGCACCGTATAAAGGGTAGGCGACGTTGTGTTAGGTGTGGTTCGCCTTGGTGTGAAAGAACTCGATATTTAGCTTAGTACCGGAAAAAGGTTAAGCGACGTTGTGAAGGCTTCTCCGCCATAAGGAGATTGGTGTAGTGTTTATGAACTCTCGAGTAGGTGACTCGGGGAGTGGAGTAGGGCAAGGAAGGTGTCCTTGTAGCTGAACCACTATAAATACTTGTGTCGTGGTGATGTGCTTCTTACTCTTTATCTTTCATTACACGTTTATATATCTAGCTATCAACGTCCAACATAAACAATCAAATAGATTGACATAAGTCGATCTAAACATTTAAAAGGAAGTTTTAAATTGGTAAAACTATTCAACCCCCCCTTCTAGTTTTCCACAATTGGCATCAGAGCTTCGTTACCAAGGTTCTTAAAGTATGTTGTACTTTAAAGACTTGATACGATCCGTGTATGTTTGAAAAATACAAAGAAGGATTTTTTTAAGGTCATATTTTCTTTTAAATCATTTTGTTGGACATTGATAGATCATTCTAACAACTCTTGTTTTCAAGAAATCTTCGTGCTAGAATCTCCCCATAATCTTCATTCAAAGAATAATGAAGACAACATTCAAGGAAGGATCTATAAAGTAATTACAACTTACGTACACCAAGTACAAAGGATCACTTTAAAAGCTCATGAAGTATTTTTGGTATTAAGCCAAACCAAGAAGCATAGAGGTATGTTTTACCTTTCATTAGATAGGTTACATGAGTTCAATTTATTTCATAGTTTAATAATCACTAGCATCGTTAGAAGTCTCTTTCGTCACTTTTCCGTCTTTCTCATCATCAGGAATAGTATTCCTTTTGATTCGTGAAACTAACGCCGTCGTCACATATGAACCCTCGATATGTGATTCATCAAAAGCCGTCATCCAAAAACAATCTTCATCTAAATACTTCTAAACTATTTTTGTAAGCTAATTTATAAGCCTACTACAAAAATAATGCCAAACAACCCTTTCTCTGTTCACAGTAGCCGGATCCCTCTAGTTGTACTAGCCGGATCCCAAATACAAAGGATCCGGGGGAACCGTGGAACAGAACTCAGCTATACGCTTTCAAAATTTCACCACTGATTATTTTCCCTCTATTCACACAAGAACAAAAACGACCAAGCTACTGAATTAATCCTCGTTGGCTTCCATAATTTCAAGTATTCCTTCTTAGAACACCATTGTAAGTAATTACATTAACTTGTTCTAATTTTCATCATCTTAATTCAAGGGTTTATGGTTTCTTAATTTTTAATCAATTAATTAGGGTTTTTTCAAATTAATCATGAAAAGTTTTTTTTTTAATTACATTGTGTTCACAACATTGTTAATACAAATCAAAACCATAAACCCATATCAACCAAATTAACCTAACTGAAAAATTTATATTTTTAGGACCAACCATGCCCAAAGCCACTCAACAAGATCATCATGACACCGTCCATTACCTTACTCATTACTATCGTAAAAGGGGTCTGACCAAAACTAACCGTAAAATTTTCAAAAGCCTCACAAAACGACTTATTCACGAAGGTCGTGTAGTCAAGGAATGTTTCCTTGAAGATACCGACATTCGTCAAGTTTTCTCGACAATCAACTTTGATTTCCTTCTTGACATTGATGAACAAATTTGCCCGGTTTTTATTTTTGAGTTTTACAAAAGCTTTAGGATCATTAGGAACACCGATAATAGCATCTCAATCGCCTTTATCATCAACACACAAAACTTTACTCTCCCCCTAAACACTTTTGCTCAAATTCTTCGAATTCCTTGTGAAGGAATTTGTATGTACTCTCAAGATTGGGCAATTAACTCTCAAAACCGTGCACTTGATCCCAAGCCTCTCTATCACACTCCTCTCGACGATCCCGAAACCATTCGTGATACTATCTTAAAAATTAGGACCGACCAATCTCGTTACAATCGTAACAAAAAGCTCATTCACCGTGATCCTTTTAAAATGGAACTTTTCGAAATGCATTCCATGAATGGGAAGAAATCCTTAGGGAAAACATCATTAGCCTAGTTGGAAACAAAGATCATCCAAACGCATGTCTTGTGCAAATGATCTATTGTCTTACTCACCAAAGGCCATTTAATCTTGCCTACTACATGGTAAGGAGAATGGCTGGGGTATTCAAAGCTTCCAACATGGTACTTCCATACGGTATGCTCCTAACATGACTTTGTAAGTATGTTAGTGCATTGCAACCATCCCCTATCAACGATGATCATTACCTCTCCGATCACGTCATGGTACCTCTTACCAATCAACCCTCTAAATGGTTCATGGTCAACGGAGAGAAACCTGAAGCTCTCTCGGACTCCTTGGCCAGAAAAGAAGAAGAAGAAGATGAGGAAGACATCGACCCCGTATCCAACATCAAATTAGAAATCCTTGAATACCACGAACAACTTCCAACCATTCCAAACGAGACCGCGGAATTTAAACAAATAAGAGGCATGATTCAAAACCTCGCTTACAACCTCACTAAGCCGTCTAAAAGGAAAAGGAAGAATTGACAAAAGAGACAATAGGAATGTGCTTAGTTTCATTTATTTTATGTCTGAATGACTTCTCTTTAAGTATTTTTGTTTATGGTATTTTGGATATTGTTACTTTACCTTGTAAGTGATGTTTTATGATAACTTGCTTGTTCCTATTTGCTTGTTTTATAGATTTAATAGTGTACAAAATCTGCACATCATTTTCTATGTAGGTTCTGTGTTGGTTCTGATCTGCAGATGCCAGATCCCTAGGATTAGCCTAGCCGGATCCTTCCCTTGAAGGAATCGTGGGATCCGTGACATCGCATACAACAATGCAAAGATTCAAGACATCAAAACTGCTTTCTAGATAACATCACATTAGCTTGGCATATGTTTTTAGAACCCAACTAAGTCCACTTCAAGGATGAGAAAGGCTTAGATTCACTAAAGGCTTACTTAAGATCTTAGTCTGATTTTATCAACACATCTAAAACTTACCATATTTCCGCTTCAACTACTCACTACTATCTCTCACCTCTCAAAACACTTTAAGAAAGCAAGCTAAACAATTTTAGGAAATTGCTTCTAGTCTTTTATATCTCGAGGTAAGACAAAAATTAGTTTTTCAATTCTTGAAATTTTTAAGAATTTTTCTTAATATCACCTCAAGCTAAAACCTGATCACTAGGATCATTTATTATGACTTGACACCCTCATAACTCTTAGTGTTATCCTTGGACATCCATTGGTAGTCTTTTTGTCCCATCCTTCTTCCATAAAAAGCAATCATTTGCTATAACACTTATTACCTCTAATCATTCAAGTACCCCTTTATCCTAAACCCTTAGGAGAACTGAAACATTCAAAATGAGATAAGCCTTAGCTCCCAAAAACCTCATTACAAACTTGTCATAACTGCTGAGAGCCGGATCCCTAGGATTAGGCTAGCCGGATCCCTTCAAGGAGGGAACCGTGGGATCCGGGTGACAGTTTATGCCAAACATAGCTAAAACAATCATTTCAACTCACCTTCCTAACTCAAACACTTCATCTCATCTTAAATGAGTTCCTAGATCAGTGAAACTCTGAATCTCAACATTGTGCATCATCACATTTCCATGAACATGAGTGGATTAAGTCTTAAATGCAATTACAAAGTTCTTCTCTCTATAACTCACATTGTCAAAAATTCTTTAGTCATCAAACATATAGTTAGACTACCCAAAGCCAAATTTTCTTGATCAAAACCATGATTAGGCACAATTACTTGTTAGGATTAAGGATTTAAGATATCCAACAGCTTAAGACTTCAAAATTAAGTCTATCCATGATTAAACTAACCTTACAACAGCATAATAATTTCACCTAGTCCTTATCTGATGACCGGATCCCTGGTCTTCTACCAGGAGGATCCTTACGGAAAGGGATCCGTGGGATCCGTAAATACAGAGAGCATAAACCAGCTCCATATTTGAATTCAAGTCACCTTTTGGGTCTCCAACCACCTTTAGCATTCATTGATTATCCTCATAGAAACCCCAAAAGCATGCCTAACCTTTCAAATGGCCATGAATTTAATTTCATAATTCATATCACCCTTTATAAACCAAACAGCCTTAGAGTTAAGGTACCACTCTCAAATCACATCTCAAAATCAGCAACTAAAAGAGTTCTTACTAGCACCATCACTATGACTAAGGCTCCTAGTGCTAACTCATCCACTCAAGAACCACCCAAGAAACTTGCTAGAATCATGCATGAAGTTTCCTCAACCAAATCACCTTCGGGTAAGTCCACCAAAACTAGGATCTCTCCCACACTAAGAAAACCAATCAAACTTATTCACAAGAAGAGTGCTTCCACTAGGACTTCATCACATAATTCTACTAAACCCTCCACAACTCAACCTACCTCATTAGTACCTAGAGCCACCACACAATCATTTGAAGATCCTCAACCCACTTCACTTGAACCTCCACTTCAAGACCATGACTATGAGTGCGATCATTGCAAACATGTTGAAAGAATGAAACATGAACTAGATGTATTAATACATGACCTTCAAGCTCAAACTGAGAATGTTTAGGAAACCTTTCTCATCCTTGATCTTCAATAAGCTTTTAGTTGAATCTTAAGTTTGGGTTAACTTATTAGCATTAGTAGCACTTGTTTGGCTAGTTCATTCTCTTAGTTTTTAGAGATTTGGTTGTGTATCTCTTGTTTTATTGAATGAATACTTATATGCCATGATTATTATCTGTGTTGTGCTTGTTATATTGTACATTTATCTCATTCCCTCAAATAGCACTCCTTGACATTTCTTCACTGCTGAAGAAACTGTAACAGATAGCCGGATCCCTTTCAGATAACTAGACGGATCCCTCCTTGAAGGGAACCGTGGATCCGTGGTACGAAAACACAAATTTCTACTAACTTGAGTCTCTTTTGCAGGAAATTAGGCACTATACTCTTGTTTTTCTAACCTTTGTTTTGTAGTTATTCAAAATACACATGAAGATATTGACACAATAAAGCTAGGGGGAGCTTTGTGTCAAATGACATTGCAAAATTAATTGCAAACTTAATCCTATTTTGGGTTACACTTCATGACACCCCATTGCAACATTGCAATATTTAAGGGGGAGCACGTTCTCGTCACTTAGAGGAACCATTTGCAAACTTGATTGCAAACACAATTAGTCTATTTTACGTTATGTCCTTGACGCCCTTTCAAAGGGATGGACTCGTCAAGGGGGAGTTAAGACGAGTACCGTTCCCGTCACTTGCTCTCTTTACATTTTTTACATTTTTTCTCTTACTCTTATAAAAATTGTGTTAGTTTCTTTTAAACACTTTTTGTTTCGACAAAAAGGGGGAGAAGAAAGTAAAAACTACAAATTCAAATTTTTACGAATTTTAGATTTTTCCTTAAAATAATTTTATGTTTTGTCATCAATAAAAAGGGGGAGATTGTTAATACAAATAAGCCGTGAAAACGTTTATTTATATTTTACGATCTTCAAATGTTTTGTCGATAAAAATATAAAATCATTTTAACGAAACAAATAGAGTACGTAAATAGTTTGAGTTAATAGTTTTCTAACACACTTACGCTTTCACATAAAACACTAAAACAAGTATAAGTGATTTTATGACTTAGATACATATGTACAACAACTAGTGTTTACATATTGGATTAAACATATACTTAAACTAAGTATATCAAAATGGGTAAAAACAAGTATATACTAAAATGGGTAAAAACAAGTATATACTAAATAAGTAAATACTAGCAAATGGTTTTGACCCATAACCCATGGTTTTATATATACCACTTAACCAAGTACATTGTATCTAGAATGAAAACCATTGATCAACCCATAACCCATGACCCATGACCCTTAACCAAAAATACCCATGGGCAAAGAGGAGCGGACCACGGATCCCTAGCTTTGTGCTAGCGGATCCCTTGTGGTAGGGATCCGTGGGATCCGGTAAAATGTAAGAGAATTTCTTCTATAAATAGAGAGCCATTTCTTCCTCTCCATGTGTGCTTTTCATATAAACTTCCCCAAAGTATTCTAACCCTCTAACCTCAGATCTAAGTGATCTATGTAGTTTGTCTTTTGTTTTTGTGTGATCTACTTGGTTCCTCCTAAAGGAAAGATCACCACCTCTTGAAGACGTGCAAGCTCAAAGTCCATGAGTTGCCATGCTTCGTCATCATCAAGACTACTAAGGTTATCTTGTTGATAGTTCTTCCTTTCTCCATAGATGTTGGGTTGAAGGCATTAGTGATGAATGCCGAAAGTGTCAAGATGAAAGCATTAGTGAAAGATGCTCATCATCCGTGTCAAAGCATTAGTGAAGGATGCTAAAGGTGTCAAGACGAAGGCATTAGTGAAAGGTGCCAAGCGTTGTGTCAAAGGCATTAGTGAAGGATGCCAAAGAATCAAATCAAGTAGCATTTGGGAAGAATGCCTAGGTCGTATAATCGATGAGGTGCATCGTTATACATATATGTATTTGTTTATATACAAGGATGGTGATATCCTTGATGGTGTTGTAACAAGGAGTAGATCTCGGTATTTAGCTTAGTACCGGAAAAAGGTTAAGCGACATTGTGAAGGCTTCTCCGCCATAAGGAGATTGGTGTAGTGTTTACGAACTCTCGAGTAGGTGACTCGGGGAGTGGAGTAGGGCAAGGAAGGTGTCCTTGTAGCTGAACCACTATAAATACTTGTGTCGTGGTGATGTGCTTCTTACTCTTTATCTTTCATTACACGTTTATATATCTATCTATCAACGTCCAACATAAACAATCAAATAAATTGACATAAGTCGATCTAAACATTTAAAAGGAAGTTTTAAATTGGTAAAACTATTCAACCCCCCCTTCTAGTTTTCCACAGGTTTTGTAGATGAGACCCTTTGGTAAGTTCAAAGAGTTAGGGAGAAATGCATACCCTACAACCTTAGACACACAACGCAACTAGGAATAAGGACGTGACAATTCAACCACCAATAGGAGATAATTAAGGAGTAGTAAAACCTAAGTAAACACATCTTTAAACTATCATACGAGCACACATTAATTAGACATAGACTACATACACCTTAGATTAGATAATTAGATAAGTAGAGTAATCAGTAGCAATACCAACCCCCCCCCCAAATTCAAACCCTGAGATTCGTACCTTTCCTTTCCTTAAAAAATATAAAAAGATAAAAAATAATCTTCCTCAACCATAACCTTAGCGTAGTAACTTCTCACTAGCATTCCTATTCCCTAGAGAATCCATATCAATACCGTGGGCTTACCCTAATACTACACTACAACGATTAGGTTCACTGCCTAGGGTGTTGAAAACTTGCTCGACGAAAAGGAAGTTCCTTTGACCCCGAACGACGCGTGTAGCGTTATCAAGTTTTTGGCGCCGCTGCCGGGGAATAGAATAGCTAGTTAGTAGTCCACCTCATTTAGGTTTCTTTACTTGATTCCTATCAAATAATTTTTTTTCTCATTTTTAGCTTCCTCTTAGTCTATCCCCTTTCTTCGTGATTTTTGTTCGTAAAAACCATCACTCACCATGATACGTATATTCCGCCGAAGATTCTTCACTCTACCCGTTCCCAATCCCGAAATTGAAAACGCAATCCCTCAAAACCGTTCACCCATTCATTATTTTGGAAATCACCTTGGGCATAATGAGATAAATTGGCAACAACAAAGTCCTTTCTATGACTCAGATTCTGATGAGGAACTTGATTATGGTGAAGCACTTGATAGCGGGGAGGTCATTAATGGAGTTAGTTTTGAAATTGAGGAAGACCCCTCCCAATGTTTTGACCCTAGGTGTAGGATTGAGAAAGATGGTCCCTTTAACATGCAATTCCCTTGCAAAATAGGACTAGAAGGGTTCGATGCTTATTTGAATTCATTCTTACCTTTGAACTTAATCTCAAGGGACCTATACAATAAAATCAAGATCAATGAGTTAACTTATCAAGGGAAAAATGTTGTTGAAGCAGTTACTCATTTGCACGTGTTTGTTGGAAGTTTTGCTTATTTGGTAGAGTTCATGGTCTTAGAAGACTTAGGAGAATTTATTGATACGGACCTCACTCAAGTAATTTTTGGAAAACCTTTTAAAAAATTGACTAGGTTGAATGAAAGGATGATTGATGGTCTAATTACATTCTCTGATGAAGTTGAAGATTTTATCTACCAAATGCCACGCGCCCATCCTAGGTTTAAACATAAACACATTGAGGCTTGTAATCGAATGACCCCTATTCCATTGCTTAGTGAGAGGGATAAGCGAAGTGGGCTTAGGTACCCATATGAGAAAACTAAGCGGTATTAAAAAAAATGCCTTGAATTAGGAGATGATTATAAAAAGAATGAAAGAACGTTGGAATGGCTTAAGTATGAGCACGTAAGCGTGTGCGAGAAAACGTAGGAGCACGACTACGAGTCTAGCTACAAGACTCTTAAATAAAGAAAAGCGCTTCGTGAGAGGCAACCCATGCTTAATTATTTGCTTGTTAGTGTCATATATCTTTTATTGATTGTTTATTCTCTTGTTTAAATTTGTAAAAATGCTTTATTTTGTTTTTAACCTCGTCTTAATTGCATATAAAGGTATTTTATATAAGGGATAAGTGTAGGGAGGATTACACACGTTTTCAAGGAAACGTAAACATGAGAATAACAATTCATTAAAAGATATATTTGTGTGTTTGTTCGAGTCAAATGCTTGTATCGAGTCATAATGGATGTTTTGCGGAAATTTTTCCAGATTCTAAAGATGTAAATTTTCCGTAATTGTTTCCAAAATCGCAGACCGCTTTTGTCGGATAACCCGACGGCGTCAGATCGCAACCTTGACGCGGCCGAAGGAGTAAAACAACAGATTACTTTTTTCTCGTTTTCAGAGAAACTTAAAAAATTTGGAATTTTCCAGGTCTTAATTTTCCAGAATTTTGTAAACATGCATTCCACAAGCATTATATCCTAGTTTAAATCGAGTCTTATATATATTATTACCGCCGATTTTACGCGAAGGTTTCATTTTTTTCTTCAAGTGTGCAGGTTTAATTTATCAAGAAGAAGTTACATAAGATTGGAAGGAGCTTTTCACGCATAAATTCTTCTTGGAAAGGATTTAACCACTACTTCTCACACGGATCCTACCGAGCTAATCAGGGGAGTACTAGTTTCTTTCGTTTTAATTACCTTCCATTATCATAACTTTGATACTTTTGGGAACATTGGGGACAATGTTCAGTTTAAGTGTAGGGAGGGAAAATAAAACGGAACTTTGAAACTATGCTTATCCTTGATTATTTGCTTTGTCCAATTGTATTTGTGTAATAAACCATGAGAAAATGTCGGTTAGGGTAATTTTGGCACCAAATTTAAATTTTTTCATGACATATAGGAGTGGGCCATTAGTCTTAACAAAAGCGTCTCACGGATAGGAAGTTATATGACTAGCACAAAAACCCTTTACCACCTAAATTCCACCTAAAATGTGAGGATCGCCCTTAGATTAGTAGGAATTAAAGCATTCATCTTTAATGCTTAGAGTGTAAACCGGTAGTATATTAGATTCTAGAACTTGTTTTGTGATGCATTCCGAGATCGCTAGTAAGACTATACTTATGTAGTTAGGAATAAGTAAATGATAAGAGGCATTAGGATAACCCTTATTTGATACCCGTAATATAATTACTTCTTCCACATCGGTTGAGTAATTCCCCCACACCCTTTGCGTTGTACTCATCTTTAGTACACGATACCCCTAGTTAACCCCTCAGAGCCTATGCTTTTCGCGGTTCTCATGATGTTTCGGTTTTTTTCGGAATATCAATGAAGAGCATTGTTTACACCCCACCCCCAAATGTACACCCAAATCGCCTTAGCCTACCTTGTATGCACTCACTTTTAGTGCATTATTGTTATCACCCTAAATCCTTAGTTCAATTATCTGGTTTCTTGCATGAGTTGCTAAGTCAAGTCATATCCTTTGTATACAGTTTTGGGACGATTGGGATTCATGGGAAAAGTTAAAGTTTATGAAATGACGGGAAGGGAACGTTAAATTCAAATTCCCTTTGTTTGCGTAATAATGTACCCCAAGTGTGTTGATCTTTTCAATTCGGGTCAAATTAGTGTTAGAGTAATAAAAACTCAAGTGTAGGGATGTGCCTATAAATCCCTATCATTTTGATGTTACCATGGAGGATGGTAGAGTAAAAGTGTATGAAAAAAAAAATCGAAAAAAAATAGAAAAAGAGAAAAGAAAAAAATAGTGTTTGATTAAAAAAAAATAAAAAATACGGGCTACCATCCTACATCTATCCTTTAAATTTTATGTTTTTTTATTTCAGTTAGCTAGAGTCTAGAGTGTCCAGTCTTGGCTTAGCAACGCCATTCTTCGTATGCATTTAACATAGAGATTTTTTGACTTGCCACCACTATATAGCCTATCCCACCAAACCCTTTGTTTCCCTACCGTAAGCCTAACATTACAACCCTTTAAAGACCTCTTTGATAGTCTTTCCTATGTGCTTATGCCAAAGCGATGGAGGTTTGATCTATTCTCAAGCCTATGGTAATCTATGTACTAGGACCGGTTAATGAGTGTTTATCTTCCATTTCCAATTTGTTATATTTCATATACACCGGAGAGAGATGTGAGTATCCAAACACCCCATGTGAGGTGCTAGTATGTAATTTCCGTGCTTGTTATGACTTTTACAGGGCTTATATGTGTTGTGGACTGTTTTAAACCAATGCTTCATGACCTCTAACTTATAAATTAATTGGTTAAAAGCACATTTGCTTGAGGACAAGCAAATACCAAGTGTAGGGATATTTGATAAGGTTTTAAAAGGTACCTTTTTTAGGGGTCGTTTAAGCCCTTATTTGATCACTTTTGTATCCGTTATTGCTTAATATCGTTCCTTTTCACTTTTTAGGTCTCTTGAAAGCAAAATGCTAGAATGGCACTTATTTGGATGAAAAGGTGCGATTATACGAAGAAAATGGCCAAAGTCAGAATCGAGACACTCAAAGCTGCTAAAAACATAAGGTGACGGCGTCAGGTGTTAATTGTGACGCTGTCGGAGGATCTTTGTGACGGGACAGAAGCCAAAACACCCATTTTCAAGTGACGACGTCAAGTTATAAAAGAGTAGGCCGCGCAACTCGCACGGCCTAGATGTAATCCAGACGGGCGCCGAAGTCGAAGAGGACGGCGCCACAAGCATAAGGTGACGCCGTCGCAAGTCTAACGTGGCCAAGACGAAATCCTAATGACGGCGACACGACGGCGTCACAAAACATAAGGTGACGCCGTCGCATATGTAATATTATATATAGAATCCGAATTTTTCAGTTTTAGTGTGTAGTCTTTTGGAGTAAAACCTAAACCGAACCAAGGCTGTCTTGTACAGTATTTTAGGGTTCCAAACCCTATCTTACACCAAGATAAGTGTTTTACTTCATTAATACAATTATGTCTTTGATTATTTGTGTGTATGCTTGCATGTTTTCCATGTCCGGCTAATTTACCTGTGTGTTTGCTTAGGGAATATGAAACTTAATTATTGAATATTGATTGGTTGTCTCCTATCTTAGTTGATTAATGATCTAGTAATGCGATAGGTCATTCGTTGTGTACTTAATGCTTGATTAAATCTTTGTGAACCTTAGAATATGACTCCTTGAGTATTTGTAAGCTAAACCATCCAAAGAGTGCCTTAGAGTAAGAGTTTATTATCCCTAGTGGGTTTTGTAGACGAGACCCTTTGGTAAGTTCAAAGAGTTAGGGAGAAACGCATACCCGACAACCTTAGACACACAACGCAACTAGGAATAAGGACGTGACAATTCAACCACCAATAGGAGATAATTAAGGAGTAGTAAAACCTAAGTAAACACATCTTTAAACTATCATACGAGCACACATTAATTAGACATAGACTACATACACCTTAGATTAGATAATTAGATATGTAGAGTAATCGGTAGCAATACCAACCCCCCAAATTCAAACCCCGAGATTCGTACCCTTCCTTTCCTTAAAAAATATAAAAAGATAAAAAAATAATCTTCCTCAACCACAACTTTAGCGTAGTAACTTCTCACTAGCATTCCTATTCCCCTAGAGAACGATATCAATACCCGTGGCTTACCCTAATACTACACTACAACGATTAGGTTCACTGCCTAGGGTGTTGAAAAACTTGCTCGACGAAAAGGAAGTTCCTTTGACCCCGAACGACGCGTGTAGCGTTATCATCTGCCTTACCCAAGCCTCTACCAGTTGACCTTGCCCCAAGAGTTGATGTTAAAGAATCTTATTGAAAGACAGCTTATTTTAAAAAAAAATTCTTTTAATTCTGTTGAAAACAATTTTGATATTGGTTGTAGTTTGAATAAGTTTGTTTGTGATAATACTTCTCATGTTATGAGCAAGCAGTTTAAGAAGAAATCATGTTTTGTTTGTGGTAGTACATTTCATCTTATCAAAGATTGTGATTTTTATGAGAAACAAATGGGTGTTTGTACTAATCAACAGAGACATAGACCAATATGGAATGAAGTGCCTAATATTCCTCCATTTATTCCTTCTGGAAAAAATGTGAGGACTGGCAGAACCTATCCTGCTGGTAGACCAGTTCCTGCTGGTAGACCAGTTACTGCTAGTAGACCAGTTCCTGCTGGTAACCCAGTTTCTTCTGGTAATCCAATTTCTACCGATAGACCATTTCCATCATATTGGAGAAGAAAGTTCCTAGGTCATCTATCAGACCTACTAGTACTTATTTTCAAAATGGATATAGGCCTGTTTCTAATGACCCATTGAATAAAAAGGGGGGAAAGTGGGATACTGCTGGTAAGACCTCAGCAGGTAGCTCTTGGAGACAAAATAGACCATCCAAGAATAATAGTGTATCTCATCAATCTGCAGGTTCTTCTAATATGATCCACAAGGTAGGCCCAAGTCAGTAATGACTTGGGTCTCCATGTATACTAATATTGTTGTATTTCTTTTAACTTGTAGGATGATCCTCATAAAAATAAAGATTTAGGTATTGTTGATAGTGGATGTTCTAGGAGTATGACAGGGAACAGAGACAGGTTGCATGATTTTGTATCTCTTCAAGGAGGTACTGTTACATTTGGAGGAGGAGATGGCAAGATAACATGGAAGGGAACCATTTGAACTTCCAAGCTGGACTTTGAGAATGTGTATTATGTGGAAGAACTTCGAAATTTCAATCTATTTTCCGTGTCTCAAATCTGTGACAAGAAAATTTGTGTTCTATTCACTGATACTGAATGTCTTGTACCTTCCAAAGACTTCCAGATACCTGATGACAGTCAAGTTGTGCTGAAGGTACCAAGAAACATATTATGTATACATTCAACCTTAATGATGTTCAGCCTAAAGGAGATTTAGATTGTTTGGTGGCAAAAGCATCCTTAGATGAATCTAACAAATGGCATAGAAGGATGGCTCATGTCAATTTCAAAACTATAAACAAGCTAGCTAAACATGTTAACATGGTTTGGTTCATGGACTTCCTTCCAAAGTCTTTACCAATGAGCATAATTGTGTGGCCTGCAATATGGGAAAGCAGCACAAGGCTTCCTACAAATCCATTACTGCTGTCAGCACAATCTCAGAACCATTACAGCTTCTGCACATGGACCTCTTTGGTCCCACATCTATCAGAAGCATTGATCACGAGTACTATTGTCTGGTGGTTACTGATGACTACAACAGGTTTTGCTAGGTATTCTTTTTGGGAACTAAGGATGAAACATTTTAGGTTCTTCAAAACATTATTGCCTTGGTTGAGAATCAGCTGAATAAAAAGGTTAAAGCCATAAGGTGCGATAATGGGACAGAGTTAAAAAATGCCAAATTAATTGAACTCTATGCTACTAAGGGGATAAAAAGGGATTACAACAATGCCAGGACTCCACAACAAAATAGAGTTGCTGAAAGGAAGAATAGAACCGTTATTGAAGCAGCAAGGTCTATGCTTGCTGATTCAAAGTTGCCTACCATGTTCTGGACTGAAGCAGTCAGTTCTGCCTGTTATGTTTTGAACAGGGTGTTGATAACTCATCCTCACAATAAGACCCCTTATGAACTTTTGTCTAGGTAGATTCCTACCATAAGCTACTTTAAGCCTTTTGGTTGTCATGTGACCATTTTAAACACCAGTGATCATTTGGGCAAGTTTGAAGGAAAAGCTGATGAGGGTTTTGTTGTTGGCTATTCAGCTCATAGTAAAGCTTACAGGGTATATAAAATCTCTTACAAAAGGATAGAAGAAACACTGAATCTGAGATTTCTGGAGGACAAACCTAATGTTCAGGGAGCACGTCAAGAATGGTACTTTGATCTTGATTGTTTAACTGATCACTTAGGTTATACTCGTTATAAATATAATCTTTCTGCAGAACCACAAGCTTCTCATACTAACATTGCAGGTTCTTCAGATGATGAAACAGACTCAGATTGTGATGAACAACTTATTCTTGTTCCTTCTTTTCCTACTAACCACTTTTTAGGTACCAAGGACACAGATTCTTCTGTTGTAGCTTCAAGTGATTTAGGGTATGCAGAAGAACTTAAGAATTTTCAATACCAAGAGCATGTATCAAAGGATAATGCTGAAAAGAATGATTATGAATTCTCCAAATATACAGAGGAACTCTTAAGGCAGGCAACTATTGAAGCCCGCAAGAATTTTGATGTTGCTGATAATGTATCTGTTTCTGCTAGTAGTGCAATTGATTCTGCTAGTCAGAAAGCCGCTGATAATGTCATTTCGGCTGGTAATGGTTCAGTGGCTGCTGATGTTGATTCTGCTGATAGTGTTCCTGTTCCTCCTGCTACTGTTACTATTTCTGCGGTTCCTTCCACTACTCCATCTATTGATACTCTGGGTTTAGATGATTCTCCCACAAGATTTCCAAGTCCATCTGATTTAGCCAATTCACAATATTAGAGATCTGAATTGAATGGCATTCATCATTTGTCAAGAATAGGCATTTTTTATTCTTCTTCCTATGATGATGACTTTGGTCCTACTCTCAATAATCTGGCAACATCAGTTGATGTTAGTCCTAATGTTACAAAGAGGATTAACATTGTTCATCCATAATCTCTAATTATTGGTGATCCTACTTCATCTGTGCAAATAAGAAGCAAGGTGAAGAAGACAAGATTTGGTGAATCTGCATTTCTTAGTTACATTCAGGATCAACATAGGAACCTACAAGTGTTGCACAGGATTTAGCAGATGAAGATTAGGTGGCTGCTATGCAAGAAGAAATGCAACAGTTTTTGAATCAAAATTTTTGGGAGCTTGTTTAGTTGCCTGCTGGTAAGTATGCAATTGGCACCAAGTGGATTCTGAAATGTAAGAGAGATGCAAGGGGGATTGTGGTGAGGAAAAAGGCTAGGTTAGTTGCTCAAGGTCACAGAAAAGAAGAGTGGATTGATTATGATGAAGTTTTTGCTCCTGTTGCAAGAGTTGAAGCTATCAGACTCTTCTTGTCTTTTGCTTCCTACATGGGCTTCATGGTATATCAGATGGATGTTAAAAGTGCTTTCCTATATGGTGAACTTGAAAAAGAAGTGTATGTCACTCAGCCCAAGGGATTTGTAGACCCTCACAATCCAGATATGGTTTACAAAGTGGTTAAAGCACTCTATGGACTTCATCAGGCACCAAGAGCATGGTATGCCAGGCTTTCATCATTTCTGCTAAACCATGGTTACAGGAGAGGTGCTATTGATAAGACTCTCTTTATGTGGATGACATTATCTTTGGTTCCACATTATCTTTGGACTTCATCATCCTTGTCCAAGTCTATGTGGATGACATTATCTTTGGTTCCACCAAAGAATCGTGGTGTAAGGAATTTGAGGAGTTGATGAAAAGTGAGTTTAAGATGAGTGTAATGGGTGAGCTTA
The DNA here is from genome assembly GCA_910596185.1 of Chrysanthemum makinoi. Taxonomy (NCBI): domain Eukaryota; kingdom Viridiplantae; phylum Streptophyta; class Magnoliopsida; order Asterales; family Asteraceae; genus Chrysanthemum; species Chrysanthemum makinoi. The sequence continues at coordinate 2,773,622 of OU343220.1, forward strand.
CATTCTTTTTGGGCCTTCAAGTGCAGAAAAAACTAGATGGTATTTTTATCCATCAAGAGAAGTATGTGCATGACATCCTCGAGAAGTTTGATATGGCACTAGTTAGGACTGCAACTACTCCCTATGAAGCCCCAAAGCCTAAGTCAAATAATGAACCAGATCCTGTTGTTAATGTTCACCTATACAAATCTATGATTGGTTCCCTCATGTATTTGACTGCTTCAAGGCCTGATATTATGTGGCTGATTTGTTAACAAAAGCTTTTGATGGTTAAAATTCATACAGGTGAAAATGTGGCTGATTTGTTAACAAAAGCTTTTGATGGCCCTATGTTTCAATTTTTGATTGTCCATATTGGCATGATCAACCTCTGGTTGTTGTGTTTGAGGGGAGGATTATGCTTAAGGGGAGGTTTTTGGATTAAGGGGAGGATTTTATGTTGTATATTATGCATATATTTGTATATTTGTTTTGTATATTCTATGTTCTACTAACCATGTTGCAGATCTAGCATCAAACACACAATCAGTATCAAAGATTAAACTTCAAACATAAAGTCTTTTATTAATAGATATAACACTGCATTCTTAAATGCAGTGTAAAGTTACAAGACTTTATCATTCCTACTAATTACTACTTCAAGGCTCCATCATACCACGCTTCACAAAAGACTACTCCAGACTCCAGCTTTCATAAACAAGGCTCTTACTCTAGCCTCGTCCTTGCCCATTCAGGCATCCTCTGATGATGTTATCCCCTTCTGTAGATAAAGTCCCACACACTAGGTGCAGCAAGACCAACCACTTGAGCTCTTTTCTCAGGGTTAGGGTTGGAGGGTCCTGGTCTTGGATTCGAAGGACCTGCAACTGGAACTGAAGAGGGCAGAACTGCAGCAAGAGGAGCTACAAACACTGGTCTGGAAAACCCACCACCATCATCATCATCATTAGTGTCTACATATGCTGAGACAAAGCTAGGCATGAAGTTTAATTCAGAACTGTTATTACTGTAACCCAATTCAGAAGGTGGGGTTGGCAGATTCTCTGATGAAGTCCCAAAGGGTGCTGGTGAAGGTGGAGGGTTTGTGGACATGTACCTCAAGTTGGTGTAGTTGGGAGGAAAATAGTTTGACCATCCATCTCTGGATGACATACTTTCAGATGACTCAGAAGAGATGTCAATCAGATGGTTGGGAGAGTTATTCATTGTGGTTGTTATGGTGACTGATTATAGTGTTATTTAGTTTGTATGTGCGTTATGAGGCAAGGGGTTGGTTAAATAGGCAAAGTCAAGGTGCAATCTTTGGTTGTTAGAATTTATGGAAGTAATGACTTGGTTGGTATTTGAATTAATGAGGGTTAAGTCTGCAGAGTTTTAATGCGCAGTTAAATACAGCAGGGTTGACTTTTCTCCATTCATGCTGATTACGTGATCGTTTCTGCTGAGGGGCAATGCTTTCTGCTGGTAGCTTTGATATGGAAACAATGGCCAAACGTTCAGTCATTCCTGCTGATTGACTAAATGGTTTCTGCTGATTGACATTTCATTGCTGCTGATTTCGTAAAATTAGGAATTAAATATGGGATTTGATTATCGTCAAAATTGGTCAAAGATTCTATGCGAATGTTTTGCCGATTTAAACGTTTATTTTAAGTATCTTACTTAAATAACCAATTGCAGTTATCCAATAACCTAATTGCTCAATTCCCTCTCATTTCAAACTAAGCTCATCTTCAACCTTTTGAAAACATCTAATGGCGACACTGGCGTACAAGGTAGATCATAATAAGGTTGCATTCTTGGAAAGAGCCAAAGGAAGTGATATGTATGATCCAATGGTAGATTTCCTTCTGTGTTCAAAGCTCAGGTATGCCCAAACTTTATGTCCATCTATTGTTTATGACTCCTTAGTCAAGAAATTATGGGCCATAGCTTCTGAGCGATCTCCTGAGGGTCAACCTAAGGAGATTGTGGCCACCATAGATGGACAAGAGTGTATAGTCACTGAGTCACTTATAAGGCCTCAGTTACAATTAAATGAAGAAGGAGGTGTGTTTAAAAACAATAAAGAAGCTATAATCACTGGTTTGGCCAGCATTGGGTATCCCACTGATGGGAAATTCATTTGGTATAAAAGTAAATTTTGCCCTAAATGGAGGTTTTTGGTCATACCCTCCTTCAGTGTCTTAGTCCTAAGTATGGGGGTTGGGATCAGTTCTCTAGCTCAATTGCTACTGGTATTATTTGTTTGGCTCAGGGGAGAACTTATAATTTTTCAAAATATATTTTTGAGGAAATGCTTAGAAACATAAAGGATACCAAACATAAATTTTTAATGTATCCTAGATTTCTTCAGATGATATTAACCATTGAACCCTCTGATAAAACCCCAAGAGCAATTAGTAAATTAACTGTTAAATTGTTTGCAACAATGAAAACTAATTTTGCTAGAGAACATCGACCTCTGTTACCTTCTATGTTCCCAAATGGCAATTTACCTATTGGTGCAGTTGATGAGGTTGTTGGTTGTTCTGTGCCACCTATCCCTGAAGTTGCTGGTGCCTCAACATCAGTTTCAGCTGATATTGGGGCCTCAAATGCTCCTGATGCCTCAGCATCAGTTGCCACTGAGAGCCAGCAACCCCCACCCCCTTCACCTATAGCCCCACGATCTCCTAGAGTTGTTGCTCCTGAGGAGCTTGTCAATACCTCTGAGTCACAGGAACAAATTCCTGTTGAGACTGAGGTCAATCTTGACCAACCATTTGTCCAACCTTCTAGTCCACCTAGTCATACTATTGAGGATGACACCATCTTTGGTGGTGATATTTATATGTCTCCTCCCAGGTCCAATGAAGCTCCCAAAAATTCAAGAAATCCTATTGATGGAGCTGAGGAACCTAATAATCTGATGAAAATATCTAGCTTACTTGACAGGTATATACAAAAGGTTGATGACTTGGAGGTACAGTTAAAAGAAAAAAGGAATGAGCTTCAGGAGACTAAGAAATCCCTTGGTGTAGCTGTGGTTAAACTGATTGGAAGGGTACAAGATTTAGAGCATAGACTGCATAAGAGAAGGAGTAAAGTTGTGGTTTCTGAGTCAGAAGAGGAGGAGGAAATTGATTTGGATACCCTCCATGTTTTGGCTTCTGTATCTTTGGATGAGACCGCCACAAAGCAAGATCATGTGTCAGAGTCTGGTGTTCCTTCAGAGCTTAATGTTTTTACTAGAAGAAGGACTCAGAGGAAAAGAAAGCAGACCCCTGATCATCAGCATTTAAGAGGTTTAAGACTGTTACTGCTGATAGTCCAAAGGATTCTTCTGATAGCCCTGTTGCTGCAAATAAGGAGACAGTTGCTTCTGAAAAAGTATCAGATCCTACTAACATTGTTGGTGTTGATAAGTCTATTCGTTCTGATGCTCCTTCTAATGCTGCTGAGATAACGGTTTTAGTTTCTTCTGATCCTAAGGATGCTTCTGATGCAGTACCAGTATCTACTCCATCAGTGGATAAGGGTAAGGCACCTATGGTTGAAGAGGAGATTGATCCTGCTGCACTCAAGGCTGAACAGGAATGACTTTTTAGACTTCATGAAATTCAGATGGGTGATCGGGAAGGAGCAGAAAAGGTTCAAGCTACATATGATGCATAATTTCAAAGGCAATCTCATATTGTTCCTGATATAACCCCACAGAGAAATCAAGAGCTTGATGAGGCGTCATTACATTTCTTTGATGCTACTTGGAACCAGATTGTGGGAGAAGTTACCAGTAATGCATCCCTTGCTCATTCCATCTTGGGAGGTGCTTTTGACTCTGATAACTTTGCTGATCATATGATTTCCCTTGCTAAACAAAGGAGACGAGCATATGCAAAAAGGAAGGCTAAGGCTAAGAGAGATAAGCCTTTTACCTAAGCTGAGCAAAGACAACACATGAGGAAATTTGTGAAGAATATGAGTTGCTTCATATACAATACTGGTTGGACTATGAAGTATATGAAGACTCTAAAGGATGATGAATTAAAGAATGCATGTGAGAGTATTCTCACTCACTTGAATAAGGATGATATCAATCCATATGCATCATTGAAGAGACATCCTTCTTCCCTCGAAGGGCCTGAAATCAGGAGATTGAAATTTGCTGATCCTTTTGATGAGATTCTGCTCACAACTGCAGATGTTGGTGTTTATACTGAAGAGACTTCTACAGAGTCCACTGTGTAGCATCATACACCAGTTTCTACACATGTGGAGAAATCTACTACAACAACTCTTCCTGCTGATGCATCTTAGACCATTCCTCCTAATGTTTCATCAAGGAATCCTTCTGAAGAAGTTACGTATGTACCTATTTATAAGTCTAAGAGCATTCCCACTGACAACCTTGATACATATCCTTCTGTTCAGTCTAAGGTTGTTTCCACTGATACGACACCGCATGTTCCTTCTGATGTTGGTCAAAATGTTTCTCCTTATGATGCTCAACATGTTCCTACTGAGGGTATTCAAGCGACTTCTACTTCTGAACTTACACAATCTAGTGTCTCTTCTCCTTATTCCACTCCTATAAAAAGACAGAAGTGTCATGCGAAGAAAAGGAATTCTCGAGGTTTTGATTTGCAGGCATCTGATAGTTTGTTTATCAAGGAGTTTGGAGAAGATGATTCTGATGAGGATATTGATGTCTGGTCTATGCTTGATAAATGGGAGGTCACACCTACTGGTATGGGTAGTTTAGGGTCCATGAATACAATTTATCGGAAGGATAGGTTTGTCATGCATTTGACATTTCTTACTGAGATTCTGAACTTTATGGATCAACAAGATCTCTTTAAACTTTATGGTTTGGTATCTGAGTACTTTGAATTCCACCCTGCTACTGGTGCTGGACTGCTTCAGCTTGGTGATCTTCAAGTACTTTTTGACTCTATTTACCAGGATGGTAAAGGGTTCAGTATTTGGGAAGGACAGGGATCGTGGAGCGTGTATAGTTGGCAATTCTACCCTTTGTCTAATGTTCAAGTGATGCAGACCTGGTCTGGGGTATATGTGTATATGTTTTTGGATCTGAGTGATCCTCTTTCTACCAAAGTCATGGAGCAAATGCTGAAACTCATGTTGAAATTTTCTACTGCTCCTATGGGAAATGACTTGGTGAATGCAGAACAATTGGTTAATGCACTAAGGATAAACTCATTGTCACTGATTTTGATGTTTCTTCTTAATTCTGGTACATTGACTCTTATTCTTATTTCTTGTATTTATTTCTTATTTTTTTGTGTTAAAAAAATAATCTTTTGTATGTATATATCTGTTACTAACTTTTCTGTTTGAGGATCATGTTGTATGGTTTTGTGCTATTCCATTTATGGTTCTTAACTCACCATGTCTTGGCGGACAAAGAGTTAACTCACCCTGAGAGTACGGCTCTGGTGAGAGTTCTCAGATCCGTTGATAGTTGCTGATTTACTAAAAATCAGAGGGTTATCAATGTACCCTGGTCTCACACACCAAACATTGGCTACTCCATGAGCAAACGGCTCTAGTAAAGAGACATCAAATTCGTTGGAAGGTTGACAACTTGCCAATAAGTTGTATGGTGCTCAACTCACCATGTCCTAATAGATGAAGAGTTGGCTAGCCCACAAGTTCATGGCTTGTGGTAAAGGCAGTGGAATACCATGGCTAGTCCTGAGTTAAACGGCTTCAGGTAAAGACAAGTCAAATCCGTTGATGGCTGTGATGGTTTGACAAAATCCATTAGGTTTCTCCAACACACCATTGATTCACGTTCTAAGTGTTGGACTGGTTATTAGTTGACCAGGGCAATGCCATGATTCCACTGAAGAACTAGCTAGCCCAAGAGTGAGTAGCTACTTGGTAAAGGCTTATTAAATATACTCTGGTTACCATTGTTGCTGGGTCCTGATGCTGCTGACGTAGGAGCTGCTGGTGGATTTGTGGTCTTCATTGCTGGTTCTGGTGGTTCTAGGTGTTGCTGCTGGTTCTTTCTATTGCTTTAGTTGCTGTGGACTTCAATCCTTTTGCTACGTCAAGATCTATCTGGAAACTTGAAGTTAACCTAGTCAAATTCAAGTTTAGGGGAGGATTGTTAGGAATTATTGTAACAGTATGGTTCCTACTGATAAAGGTTCCTGCTGATAGTTATTTATGTTTTTGTTGATAGTGCAGTTACTGGTGATAGATAGTTTGTTTCTGCGGATAGTAGTATCCGTATTATTAGTATTTAGTTAGGATACGCATGAGTTATTTTAGGAAGAGATAATGCATATCTTTTACGTGTTTTGTAAGCTGCAGAACTAGGGTTTCTTATAGTATAAAAGAAACCTTCGGCTAGGGTTCATGTACACTATTCAATAACATTATTAGTGAATCAATATAGATCCATAGAGGATCAAGTGTTTTGTCTTTATTGTTTTCTTAACTCTTGTGTTCATATTCCGCGTGGACATAAGTTTAATAGAGATTCTCTATAGTTTGCTTATGGTTACACAAGTTTACTATTCATTCATTAAGGCTCATAAGATCTATCTGGGACTGATCCAACAGAAACAAAAGTATACTAGAAAGCAAATAAGATATAATGCTTGTGGAATGGATGTTTGCAGATTTTATGGAAAATTAAGAATTGGAAATTTTCAAAAATTACAATTTTAGACATAAAACAAAACTGTGAATCTGTTTTTACATTTCCTGACACCGTCGGGCTTTAGTCTCGACGCCGTTGGGTTGTTCTGACAGAAAGGGTCTGGTGTATTTTTCAGAAAAATTCTAGAATAATTACATCATTAAAAACCTAGAAAAATTCCTGCAAAACATCCATTATGACTCGATACAAGCATTTGACTCTAACAAACACACAAATATATTGATAACATCAAATAATCCTGAATATTAAGTGTCAATTTCCTTTGATAATGCTCGTATTTTATATCATTTATATAGATTTACGCTTGTTTTCCTCTATATTTCACTTTCAGGTAAATTACGTGCATCAGAGCTAAAGAGACGCGAATTTGGAGAGTTTATTAAAGATATATGATAGTATGCCCATTGTGAAGTAATTACGGCGTAACTCCTCTCTCACGTTACGCCGTAACAAAAGCGTGACTCAGAAAACCAACTCAACGGAAGATTATGGCGTAACTCCATCTTAGGATTATGCCGTAACTAATTAGGTCAAATGATGTTTCACGCCGCTGCAAGCTACGCCATAACTCTTTCCACGATTACAACGTAATCAAGATTTTGTAACGTACATTGAAGATACGGCGTAACTCATTCCATGTGTTACGCCGTAACCAGCTTTTCCAAAGCAATTTACTAGGATATTGATGTTATGACGTAACTCTCAACTTAAGTTACGCCGTAACTAGATCTGGCCTATAAATACCAGCCTAAGGGACTGAAGGTAGATCTTGAGGAGCATACGGAGCCATCTCCAAGGGAGAAATCACTCCCTAACGATAAGCATTACTGATTTATCATTTCTTTACTTTCGATTCATGTATTTCATTATGTCAGATATTGAATTGATTGTTTAAGTTAATTTGATCGACTAAGCACATTTGGTGCTAGCTTAGTTATGATTCTTTAATTTTTATGTTTATGTTTACATTGCTTCCGTATAATTGTTTCTAGTGTATGCATGCATAGTTTGTTGGTAGCTACCCTTGTTTCGGTAGTTTTGAATGGCGGTAGTGTCTAGTTGCGTAGGAGAATTGACCAACTGACCCTAAGTAGGTAGACTGAGTGGGAAGGGTAAGAATTGACCAACTGACGACCCTTCTTCGCTTGTGCGATTTGACCAACTGATCACCTACCGTTTGGATGAACTTAAGAAGTTAGGGATGAGTGTCTAAGATGCTAGCGCACGGGCACTCATTATTATGAATCTTGCATGTAGCGGAACTTAACGACTTGGCTTAGGGGACTAAAAACAACTGGACTTTCAAGGATAATAGCTTGATCTCCGGTGGAAGCCTTTACTGATAGGTTAGGACGAACTGACCAAATGTTGTCCTAGCTACCTAAACTCCCACTTGAATCAATTTAAAGTAATTAGACATGAACATAACATGATAGGATGAGTAGCTAGGTTAGCACAATTCTCCTCTATTCATCACAACCTTTGCCTTTCTTTGCTTTCTTTTATTTTCTTGTCATATTAGTTTATTAATCATTTCAATCCTCAATCCTATTAAAATCAGTGACACCTAGACTTAATTAGAATCCGCTCATATAGCTCTTGGGAAGACCTTGGTTTTACCAAATTACTACACTACACACGATCAGGTACACTGCCCGTTAGTGCATAAGGTAGACCATAGGTATAACGAGACACTTATAAATATTAAAACCTGGTCAGTAAAACCTGCATCAGTTTTTGGTGCGCTGCCAGGGAGTTATAGTAGGATTTTTGTCAAGTCTTTTATTTTTGTTTGGTTTTAAATTTTCTCTATTTCTCTTGATTTCTTTTCAAGTTTCAGGTACCATGGAAGTTATTAACATCGATGACCTCACTCTTGATGAATACTTGGCGTTGAAAAGAGAAGAACAAGGGCCGAGGCTCGTAAGGCCGGCTATTGGAGCTAATGTCCGTTTCGAGATTAAAGAGCAGTTTATGAGGGAGCTTCGTGCTAACCCTTTTTCGGGAAATAGAGATGAGGACGCTTATGAGCACGTTGAGAATGTCTTGTATATCGCAAGCCTTTTCAATATATCTTGTATTTCTTATGATGCAGTTATGCTTTGGGTTTTTCCCATGACTCTTGCCGGAGCTGCTAGAAGATGGATTTAAAGATTGCCCGCAGGGGCAGTTGATACATGGGCTCTCCTTAAGAAGCATTTCATCCAAAGGTATTGTCCTCCTTCGAAGATATCTAATCAGCTCATGGAGATCCATAATTTCAAACAAGATGATGATGAAATGTTGTATCAAGCTTGGGATAGTGATAACGCTACACGCGTCGTTCGGGGTCAAAGTAACTTCCTTTTCGTCTAGAAAGGTTTTCAACACCCAAGGCATTGAACCTAATCGTTGTAGTGTAGTATTAGGGTAAGCCACGGGAATTTATATCGTTCTGTAGGGGAATATGAATGCTAGTGAGAAGTTACTACGCTAAGGTTGGGGTTGAGGAAGATTATTTTTTATATTTTTTATGTTTTTTAGGAAATGGAAAGGTATGAATCTCGGGGTTTGGATTTTGGGGGTTGGTATTTCTACCGATTACTCTACTTATCTAATTATCTAATCTAGTGGTGTATGTAGTCTATGTCTAATTATTGTGTGCTCGTATGATGATTTAAAGATGTGTTTACTTAGGTTTTATTACTCCTTAATTATCTCCTATTGATGGTTGAATTGGCACGTCCTTATTCTTAATCGCGTTGTGTGTCTAAGGTCGTAGGGTATGCGTTTATCCCTAACTCTTTGAAACTACCAAAGGTTATTGCCTACAAAATCTCTAGGATTTATAAACTTAACACTAAGGTACTCTTCGGATGGTTTAGCATACAATGACTCTAGGTACTATAAGCTAAGGTTCACAAAGATTAATCAAGCATTAACTACACAACGGATGACCTATCGCAATACTAGATCATTAACAATTAAGATAAGAGACAACCAATCAATATTCAATAACTAAGTTTCATATTCCCTAAGCAAACACACAAGTAAATTAGCCGGACATGGGAAACATGCAAGCATACACACAATTAATTGAATACATAATTGAATTAATGAAGTAAAACACTTATCTTGATGTAAGATAGGGTATGGAACCCTAAAATACTGTACAAGACAGCCTTGGTTCGGTTTAGGTTTTTACTTCAAAAGACTACACACTGAAAACTAAAAAATTCGGATTCTATATATAAGATTACAAATGCGACGGCGTCACCCTCTGATTTGTGACGCCGTCGGGTCGCCGTCATTAGGGTTTCGTCTTGGCAACGTTAGTCTTGCAACGGCGTCACCTTATGCTTGTGACACCGTCCCCTTCAGTCTCTGACGTCGTCTGGATCAAATCTAGGTCGTCTGAGTTGCGACGCCCTACTCTTTTAAAACCTGAAGCCGTCACTTGTAAATGAGTAATTTGGCTTCTGAGTCGTCACAAAAGTTTTCTGACGGCGTCACTATTTTGTTCCTGATGCCATCCACTTCAGTTCCAGCAGCCTGAGTGTCTCGACTCTTGACTTTGGTCATTTTCTTCGTATATTCGCGCCTTTTCGTCCGAATAAGTGTCATTCCAGCCTTTTGCCTTCAAGATACCTAAAAAGTGAAAAGGAATGATATTAAGTAATAACCGATACAAAAGTGATCAAATAAGGGCTTAAACGACTCCTCAAAAAGGTACATTTTAAAACCTTATCAAATATCCCTACACTTGGTATTTGCTTGTCCTCAAGCAAATGTGCTTTTAGCCAATTAATTTATATGTTAGGGGTCATGAAGCATTGGTTTAGAACAATTCACAACACATATAAGCCCCGCAAAAGTCATAACAAGTACGGAAATTACATACTAGCACCTCACATGGGGTGTTTGGATACTCACATCTCTCGGGTGTATATGAAATATAACAAGTTGGAAATGGAAGATAAACACTCATTAATCGGTCTTAGTACATAGATTACCATAGGCTTGAGACTAGATCAAACCTCCATCGCTTTGGCGTAAGCACTTAGGAAAGACTATCCAAGAGGTCTTTTAAAGGGTTGTAATGATAGGCTTACGGTAGGGAAACAAAGGGGTTGGTGGGATAGGCTATTTAGTGGTGGCAAGTCAAAAATATTTATGTTACAAGCATGCAAAGAATGGCGTTGCTAAGCCAAGACTCGACACTCTAGACTCTAGATAACTGAAACAAAGAAACATAAATTAAAGATAGATGTAGGATGGTAGCCCGTATGTTTTTTTTTCATACACTTTTACTCTACCATCCTCTACGATAACATCCAAATGATAGGGATTTATAGGCACATCCCTACACTTGAGTTTTTATTACTCTAACACTAATATGACCCGAATTAAAAAGATCACAACACTTGGAGTACATTATTATGCAAATAAAGGGAATTTGAATTTAACGTTCCCTTCCCATCATTTCATAAACTTTAACTTTTCCCATGGGTCCCAATCATCCCAAAACTGTGTAAAAAGGATATGACTCGACTTAGCAACTTATGCAAGCAACTAGATAATTGAACTAAGAGTTTAGTGTGATAACAATAATGCACTAAAAGTGAGTGCATACAAGGTAGGCTAAGGCGATTTGGGTGTACATTTAGGGGTGGGGTGTAAACAATGCTCTTCATTGATATTCCGGAAAACCGAAACATCACGAGAACCGTGAAAAGGATAGGCTCTGAGGGGTTAACTAGGGGTATCATGTACTAAAGGTGAGTACAACGCAAAGGTGTGGGGGAATTACTCAACCGATGTCGAAGAAGTAATTATATTACGGGTATCAAACAAGGGTTATCCTAATGCCTCTTATCATTTAGTTATTCCTAACTACACAAGTGTAGTCTTACTAGCGATCTCGGGATGCATCACAAAACAAGTTCTAGAATCTATTATACTACCGGTTCACACTCTAAGCATTAAATATAAATGCTTTAATTCCTACTAATCTAAGAGCGATCCTCACATTTTGAGTGGAATTTAAGTGATAAAGGGTTTTTATGCTAGTCATATAATTTCCTATCCATGAGACGCTTTATTAAGACTAATGGCCCACTCCTATATGTCATGAAAAATTTTAAATTTGGTGCCAAAATTACCCTAACCGACATTTTCTCATGGTTTATTACACAAATGCAATTGGACAAAGCAAATAATCAAGGATAAGCATAGTTTCAAAGTTCCCGTTTATTTTCCCTCCCTACACTTAAACTGAACATTGTCCCCAATGTTCCCCGAAAGTATCAAAGTTATGATAATGGAAGGTAATAAAAGATGAAAGAAACTAATACTCCCCTGATTAGCTCGGTAGGATCCATGTAAAGTGGTGGTTACATCTTTCTTCAAGAAGAACGTTTGCGTGAAAATCTCCTTCTCATCTTATGTATTTTCTTCTTGGTAAATTAAACCTGCACACTAGAAGAAAACAAATGAAACCTTCGCGTAAAATCGGCGATAATAATATATATATATATATATATATATATATATAGGACTCTACTAAACTATGATATAATGCTTGTGGAATGGATGTTTACAGAATTTTTGGAAAATTAAGACTTGGAAAATTCAAAAAATTTATAAGTAACTCAGAAAACGAGAAAAAGTAATCAGTTGTTTTTGCTCCTTCCTGATGCCGTCAGGTTGCGATCCTGATGCCGTCAGGTTGCGATCCTGACGCCGTCAGGTTATCCTGACAAAAACTTGTCTGCGATTTTCTGGAAAAAATTCTGGAAAATTTACATCTTTAGAATCTAGAAAAATTTCCTGCAAAACATCCATTATGACTCGATACAAGCATTTGACTCAAAAAAACACACATGTATATCTTTTAATTAATCAAAATTCTTATGTTTACGTTTCTTTTGAAAACGTGTGTAATCCTCCCTACACTTATCCCTTATGTAAAATACCTTTATATGTAATTAAGACGAGATTAAAGACAAAATAAAGCATTTTTACAAATTTAAACATGAGAGTAAACAATCAATAAAAGATATATGACACAAACAAGCAAACAATTAAGCATGGGTTGCCTCCCACGAAGCGCTTTTCTTTATTTATGAGTCTTGTAGCTAGACTCGAAGTCGTGCCCCTACGTGGTCTCGTTTTGCATTCTCAATGAGAATTCCATCATGTTGACAAAATTTTCATCAACTCTATACCTAGGCCCTCGGGTCAAGCAATCCTTATAATAAAGCCTCCTTTTTTCCCACATGAATTTAAAACCTTTTTCAACATCGTCCTTGCTTTTGTCCTCAAAAGCTCTAATGTTGTCTCGTTCAAAAAGGGATATATGGCCATATCCATTCGTCTTCCAAGGCATCCTACAAGTGATCTCATCTTTTCCTTCCTTAAACCTAACTGTTCCATCATACTTGTTATGGCTCATTTTAGACGTTTCAACAAACGGTTTTCCAAGCACTACATGGGATAAGCTATAGTCAATGACACATCCAATGTCTTCTAGGAATACAAAATCAACTAGATAGGTAAAATTTACTATAAAGACGTATACATCCTTGACCCTTCCCACAAAGTTACAAACACCACCAGGATACTTAGGGTCTCTCCTAATCTTAAGTCGCTCATTCATAATGTCATTGTAAACAGCTGATGACATCACATTAATAGGAGATTCTGTATCTATGTAAGCGTGCTCGACATTCCTATATCCGACCATACAAGGAATTTTCAGGTTCCAAGGATTCCCTCTACTAATCTTTGGGCAAATCCTAATGATGGGTGATCGGGGATTATCGAATATGTATTGATGGTAAGCAACCTCTTCCTTAGTGGGGTAAAGATTGAAATAAGCACTATCCTTCTCATTCACGTTTTTATCTACTAAGCCATTTTCCAAATTATTGTTGATCATGGAGCCAACTACAGAGGCGCTGACCATTTTCTCAACAACATCCCTAATTGTACTATCAAATATCTTTTGCAAATCTTGAAGGTCGGTGTTTCTACTTACATAACGGTTTCGGCGGTTGTGTTGGTCATTAGGTTGGTTTTTGATTGAAAGTGGTTTATTCGGTGGTGGGTTGTTGTTTTATGAGCAGTCACCTTCCATGATAACAAGTTATGGGGTTACGAACAAAGGTCACGAAGAAGGGGGATAGACTACGAGAAAGCTAAAAATAAGAAAAAAGCTTACTTGATTGGAATCAAGCAAGGAAACCTAAACGAGGTGGACTCCTAACTAGCTATTCTATTCCCCGGCAGCGGCGCCAAAAACTTGATAACGCTACATGCGTCGTTCGGGGTCAAAGGAACTTCCTTTTCGTCGAGCAAGTTTTTCAACACCCTAGGCAGTGAACCTAATCATTGTAGTGTAGTATTAGGGTAAGCCATGGGAATTGATATCGTTCTCTAGGGGAATAGGAATGCTAGTGAGAAGTTACTACGCTAAGGTTGGGGTTGAGGAAGATTATTTTTTTATCTTTTTTATGTTTTTTAGGAAATGGAAAGGTACGAATCTCAGGGTTTGGATTTGGGGGGTTGGTATTTCTACCGATTACTCTACTTATCTAATTATCTAATCTAGTGGTGTATGTAGTCTATGTCTAATTATTGTGTGCTTGTATGATGATTTAAAGTTGTGTTTACTTAGGTTTTATTACTCCTTAATTATCTCCTATTGATGGTTGAATTGTCACGTCCTTATTCTTAATCGCGTTGTGTGTCTAAGGTCGTAGGGTATGCGTTTATCCCTAACTCTTTGAAACTACCAAAGGTTATTGCCGACAAAATCTCTAGGATTTATAAACTTAACACTAAGGTACTCTTCGGATGGTTTAGCCTACAATGACTCTAGGTACTATAAGCTAAGGTTCACAAATATTAATCAAGCATTAACTACACAACGGATGACCTATCGCAATACTAGATCATTAACAATTAAGATAAGAGACAACCAATCAATATTCAATAATTAAGTTTCATATTCCCTAAGCAAACACACAAGTAAATTAGCCGGACATGGGAAACATGCAAGCATACACACAATTAATTGATTACAAATGAGACGGCGTCACCCTTTGATTTGTCACGCCGTCGGGTCGCCGTCATTAGGGTTTCGTCTTAGCCACGTTAGTCTTGCGAAGGCGTCACCTTATGCTTGTGACACCGTCCCCTTCAGTCTCTGACATCGTCTGGATCAAATCTAGGCCATCTGAGTTGCGGCGCCCTACTCTTTTAAAACCTGAAGTCGTCACTTGTAAATAAGCAATTTGGCTTATGAGCCGTCACAAAATTTGTCCGACGGCGTCACTATTTTGTGCCTGACACCGTCCCCTTCAGTTCCAGCAGCCTGAGTGTCTCGATCCTTGACTTTGGCTATTTTTTACGTATATTCACGCCTTTTCGTCCAAATAAGTGTCATTCCAGCTTGTTGCCTTTAATATGCCTAAAAAGTGAAAAGGAACGATATTAAGGAATAACGGATGCAAAAGTGATCAAATAAGGGCTTAAACGACCCCTTAAAAAGGTACATTTTAAAACCTTATCAGATAGATACAACGATCTCTTCTACAAGTGTCCAACTCATGACCTGAACAGCCATCAAAAGGTCAACATCTTTTACAAAGGTATCAACGTAACTACAAGACAGATGCTGGAATACCAAGGACCCATTCCAAGCATGAATCCTACTCTCGCCATTAAGGCCATCCAAAAAATAGTCGTTCATTCTCAAATGTTGCATGATGGAGGAAGCAAGAGAAGCTTAGGCGAAAATATGGAAGGAATTGCCGCCATCACTAGCAAACTAAAAAATCTAGGTCGAAACATGCTCAAGCTCAGAGAATGTGTTCATGCTATCCAAGTAGGTTGTGAAAATTGTGGTAGGGGACATCTCACCAAAAATTATACTCTCATTGATGAAGACAGCAACGTTGAAGAAGTAAAATATGGTGAAAATCGATCGTTTCAAGGGGATTATCGAAACAGTGATGGCTATCGTGGAGGACCTCCTGGAAATTACAACCGTGGGCCTTTCAGGGAAAGAAGGCCCAGCATTGAAGAGACCATTAACAAATTTATGGCGGCCTCAGCCCAAAAACAAAAAGAACAAGAATAATGGCTCAAAAATTTCCAGGAAAATACAAATAAAAGTCTCTCCACCCATGACACAACTTTGAAAAACCTAGAAGTAATGGTGGAAAGACTTAGTGAAAAGGTAAAGAAAAGTAACACTAAACCTGAGGGGATCAAACCTATGGTGCTGTGCAAGGCCGTTTTCTCTGAAAAGGATGATGATTTCCATTTTTCAACTAGTAATTCGGATTTTGCTACTAGATCCGACGGCAGTATGCAGTTACGCCGTAACTCGCATGATGAGTTACGGCGTAATGAAGGGCCAGAAAGGGAAAACAGTTTAGAAACTGAGAAACTACCGATCAAAGAAGTAGGCACAAACAAGTTCGTCGTTCTATGTTGTGTAAAGGAAAAAGATGCTGATAATACTGACAGTAGTCAGTTACACCGCAACCAAACCTCAGAGTTACGGGGTAACTGGGATACGTGGTCTGACAAGTTTCTCAATTTAGATGAATCAAGAACGCGTATCATTAATGGTTGGTCCAATGATATAAATCTGTGCCCACAATCCCCATCCAGAAGGAAGAATAACTGGTGCAAAGCAATGGCAATTGATAATGGAAAGTGGTATGATCTATGGGCTTCGTGCGACCCTCGTAATGCAATTTGCGATGGAGGAATCGATAAGGAAAGGGTTAAAGATAACAGATACATGTGGTATGCACTTAACGACGAGGAAAGATTAGCTAAATTCTCAATCGAAGAAGAGGATGAACCACCTATTATGCACTACTGCACTGCCATAATAATCACGAATGATGAGTCCACACGCGCATGGCCCACATGCAATCCTTTTCGCGAGTATTGCAATGGGGGTGGTAACATGAAGGAAGAAGAATGGACATGCCCTTACGAGCTCGAAAGGCATGATGTTAATTTCGGAGATTTATTCCTTTGATGATTGGTATTTGGTGCGATTCGGGGATGCTAAAATTAATCCTAATCTTCTAGAAAAGCTCAAGATCGACTATGAAGAGCATTGTCTCCAAAAAGAGTCATTAAATAATGAACCAATCAAATATGATGTCTACTGCATGGAGGATCGCTCAAGCAACACCGATGACAAAGTAGCTCGGAGTTATTGGTGTGAGAAGATAAAAACCCTTGGCGAAGTTTTTTGGGCATCTTTTAACCCATTTGATAATGAATGTAACGGGGGAAGCAGCATAGAGAGAGTTGGGGAAGAATAGTCCTTGTAGACCTAAACCAATGATGCGGAGAGGATGGAATTACCTTGGCTAGACAATTTAGGATTTGACAATTGGGTCAAAATCAAATATGGAAAGGTAGATGCTTTGACTAAAGAGAAAATTTAGTAAGGATGTATGAGTAAAAAAGACCTGAGCGAACAAATTCCAAATGACATAAGTGAAGTAACGGATGAAGATATCAAATATTTGACGGGTAATGAGAAAGAAGAATGCAAGTGAGTGCTTATGGAAGACTTACTCGATGATAAGTGGTTCAAGGGTACTGAGCCCGATGATGATGACATTGAGGGAATATTGGACTACCTAGAATTACAAGGTGAAGATGGATTCACTGACCCTGATGATGAAGCATATGAGCAAAGAAGGTGAAAACTTCTTGGCATTCCGTATAAGAGGCCGCCACCAATTGTAGCTGAGAAGTATGAGTTTACAAGATACCACTTGGGGCTGGACAAAAAGTTTTGTAAAATCCAGAAGATCGAGACTAAGGAATATCTCCGCACCGCTACAAATGTTGCTTGGGTCAGACATAATTTGATGAAGGACATGGAGGAAGTTGGTCAAGTCCGAAGGCCACCGTAAAGCCCCATAGCCTTGAGTCTAACTTAAAGACTCATAAATACAGAAAAGTGCTCTTTCAAGAGACAACCTGAATTATCCCTTTTATTTTATTTTTTTCCATTTCTGTTGTGTTTGGTGTTTTTCACCATGTTTGCAGGAAATCGGAGAAGTTGCTGCAGCAGCCTGAACAGGACCTGGTATGTCCACAGTTACGGCGTAACTCATTCCTATGGTTACGCCGTAACACATCTTTAGCAGCAGTTCTCTCCAGATCATTACCAATTACGACGTAATCTCATTCAATGGTTACGCTGTAGCTACACTCTAGTAGTGTCTGCCATGTTTTGCCATAATTACGGCGTAACTCCATTTAGGAGTAATGACGTAACTATCTTCTGTATTAATTCTTTCTCTTTAAACACAATAACCTTGTATTAATTTTTAAATGAACTTTGTGGGTATGTTCGCTGTAAGCCCTCATGAGACTACACTCGTCCACTTGGGACACCAATTGGTTTAAAAGGCTTTTTGCATGCGCTAAATGCAACCGTGATTCCTACGAAAGTGAGTTAGATTTGTTTTTATTTTCATTTTTCTTTTTGTTTTTTAGAATTATGTTTGTTGGAAGTGTGATTTCAGAGAATCAAGTTTGCTCGTGGATGCTTAAGCGAAGGCACGATTCTTTTCGTGAGCCTTCTTTCTTTTTCGGAGCAAATTTTAGGGAAGTGCTCGCTCTAATTTTACGTTCTCTTCACCTTTATTTAATGTTTAATACAAAAGGGACTTTGTACATTTCAAGTGGGGGGACGGGAGTAGAATTATCTCTTGAGCTTTGTTTGCCCTCGTTTTTCTAGTTTATTTTGAAAAATTATGCCATTTTTAAAATTTTGACATGTTTTTCTTAACCTAACCGGATTAGACCTTAGCCGATCACATTATAACCCTTGATATTATATGGTGAGATTAGCCTTATTCGTTTCCAAATATTTACCCCAAATCCACCAAATTATGAGTGTGCTGGTAGCTTGTAAACTTTAGAACTTGGCCTTTGCATCATTTCGAGACCATAGACGAGGTATGTTGAGTTAGCATCCCCCCACTTGAGATCAAGAATATGCTTAAAAAAAATTGTTATAGTTGTTTGTTATTGTAAAGTGCGAAGTTATAAGCACTATGAGCTCATTATTGATTTAGTATCGAGGAGGCCACCTTGGTCAATTTTGAAGAATGAAGTTGACAATTATGGCGACAACAGTTGAACAACATGTAGTGTGCCTATCATGACGTCCGCTAATGGCACATCTACTTGGTATACCATGATCCGGTTTCTTAGCTTTGAAACTTGAACTTTGGATGAACGGTAAGCGCTGATGACTTGGTTATAGATTAAGACTAATAGCTTCTTATTTTTATTTTACACCAATTATATCCCATGTCTTATCCTACCCTTTCATCATAAAGCGTGTCTAGGTGATGCAGCCAGAAATCTTTGGTGTCTTGGCCATGGATTTGGTCATGTATCATTGATTTTGTCCACTTCACCGTGACATGTTAGTAATGACGATTCACCCTTAACCTTTGTCGTGTCTACCCATATTGTCTTCGAGAATTGTTTAGTCCTTAACTCTAGTGGTCGAGATTTGTGTAACCGCCAAGCTTATGATAGAATACATGCTATGACTGTGCTTTCAGTGATCACCCCAAAATTGACACTTAGAATAGTTGAGAGATTTGAGTGTTTTGTTCCCATTTCGTAAGGTGTTTGGCTTTGTTTTATTCTAGCATAAGGGATTTTTAAACTTATATTTTCCATGTATTGGGAGATACTTTTTAAGAAATTTATCTAATAAGCTCTACTTGAGGGCAAGTAGAGTTCAACTGGGGGGATATTTGATAACATTAAATAATACTGAATATTAAGTGTCAATTTCCCCTGATAATGCTCGTATTTTATATCATTTATATGAATTTGCGCTTGTTTTCCTCTATATTTCACTTTCAGGTAATTTATGAGCATTGAAGCTAAAGAGACGCGGATTTGGAAAGTTTATTGAAGATATATGAGAGCATGCCTATTGTGAAGTAATTACAGCGTAACTCCTCTCTCACGTTACGACGTAACAAAAGCGTGACTCAGAAAACCAACTCAATGGAAGATTACGGCGTAACTCCATCTTAGGATTACGCCGTAACTAATTAGGTCAAATGATGTTCCACGCCGTTGCAAGCTACGCTGTAATTCTTTCCACGATTACGGCATAATCATGATTTTGCAACGTATATTGAAGATACGGCGTAACTCATTCCATTTGTTACGCCGTAACCAGCTATTCCATAGCAATTTACGAGGATATTGATGTTATGACTTAACTCTCAACTTAAGTTACGCCATAACTAGATCTGACCAATAAATACCAGCCCTAAATTCTACATTTCACATCATTCACTCAACACACAAAGCAGAGACCGTGAGTAGAGGACTGAAGACAGATCTTGAGGAGCATACGGAGCCATCTTTAAGGGAGAAATCACTCCCTAATGATAAGCATTAGTGATTTATCATATCTTTACTTTCGATTCATGTATTTCATTATGTCAAATGTTGAGCTGATTGTTTCAGTTAATATGATCGGCTAAGCACCTCTGGTGCTAGCCTAGTTATGATTCCTTAATTGTTATGTTTATGTTTGCACTGCTTTCGTATAATTGTTTCTAGTGTATGCATGCATAGTTTGTTGGTAGCTATCCTTATTTCTGTAGTTTTGAATGGCGGTAGTGTCTAGTTTCTTAGGAGAATTGACCAACTAACCTTAATTAGGTAGATTGAGTTGGAAGGGTAAGAATTAACCAACTGACGACCCTTATTCGCTTGTGCGATTTGATCAACTGATCACCTACCATTTGGATAAACTTAAGAAGTTAGGGATGAGTGTCTAATATGCTAGCGCCCGGGCACTCATTATTATGAATCTTGCATGTAGCAGAACTTAATGACTTGGCTTAGGGGACTAAAAACAACTGGACTTTCAAGGGTAGTAGCTTGATCTCCGGTGGAAGCCTTTGCTGATAGGTTAGGACGAACTGACCAAATGCCATCCTAGCGACCTAAACCCCCACTTGAATAAATTGGAAGTAATTAGACATGAACATAACATGATAGGATGAGTAGCTAGGTTAGCACACTTCTCCTCTATTGATCACAACCTTTGCCTTTCTTTGCTTTCTTTTATTTTCTTGTCTTATTAGTTTATTAATTATTTCAATCCTCGATCCTATTAAAATCAGTGACACCTAGAATTAATTAGAATCCGCTCATATAGCTCTTGGGACGACCTCGATTTTACCAAATTACTACACTACACACGATCGGGTACACTGCCCGTTAGTACATAAGGTAGACCATAGGTATAACGAGACACTTATAAATATTAAAACCGGGTGAGTAAAACCTGCATCTTATATATA
The DNA here is from genome assembly GCA_910596185.1 of Chrysanthemum makinoi. NCBI lineage: Eukaryota > Viridiplantae > Streptophyta > Magnoliopsida > Asterales > Asteraceae > Chrysanthemum > Chrysanthemum makinoi. The sequence continues at coordinate 2,794,679 of OU343220.1, forward strand.
CAAGTTAAATTTATGTTAATCTCATGTTCATGCAAGTTCTTAAAAATATATGTGATCTTCCCTTCGCTTATCTTTTTGTAAAATACATTTATATGCAATTAAGACGAGGTTAAAAATAAAATAAAGCTTTTTCACAAAAAAAAACATGAGAATCAACAACAATGAAAAAGATATACGAAACACACAAACAAAAATTGAAAAACAAACAAGCAAACAATTAATCATGGGTTGCCTCCCAAGAAGCGTTTTTTTTTTATGAGTCTTGTAGCTAGACTCGAAGTCATACCCTACGTCATCTCATGCACACTCGCGTGTTCATATCTAAGCCACTCTAATGTCCTTTCATCTTTATTATAATCATCTCCTAACTCTAGGCGTTTTTTATAATATCTCTTAGTTTTCTCATACGGATACCTAAGTCCATTTTGCTTGTCTCTTTCTCTAAGTAATGAAATAGGAGCCATTCGATTACATGCCTTGATATGTTTGTGTTTAAACCTAAGGTGTGTACGGGGCATTTGTTAGACAAAATCCTCAACTTCATTAGAGAATGTAATTAAACCATCACCATTTGTTCATTCAACTTAGTCATTCTTTTAAAGGGCTTTCCAAATATTACTTGAGTGAGGCTTCTATCAATGAATTCTCTTAAGTCTTCTAAGACCATGAACTCTACCAAATAAACAAAACTTCCAACAAACACATGCAAATGAGTGACCGCATTAATGACATTGCTCCCTTGATAAGCTAACTTGTTTAACTTAATTTTATTGTATAAATTCCTTGATATTAAGTTTAAAGGTAAGAACAAATTCAAGTAAGCTTCAAGACCTTCTAATCCTATTTTAGAAGGGATTTGCATGTTGAAGGGACTATCTTTCTCAATTCTACACCTAGAGTCAAAACTTTGAGAAGGATCTTCTTACATCTCAATCCTAACTCCATCGATGACTTCCCCGTAGTCTCGTGCCTTCACATCATCAAATTCCTCATTGGAATCCGAATCATAGAAAGGACTATTATGTTCCTAATTTATTTCATATGCCCTAGGTGATTACCAAAGTGATGAACGGGTGAGAGATTGGGTGGATTCGAATTCTCCATAGCAGGGATTGGAGCAGGTAGTGTAAAGTTCTTACGGCAAAAGATGCGAATCATGGAAAGTGATGAGATCTACGAACAAAAGCACAAAGAAGGGGGATAGACAAAAAGAAAGCTAAGAACAAAAAAGAAAAAAGCTCACTTGATAGGAATCAAGCGAGTAGACCTAATCGAGATACAAAACTAACTAGCTATTCTATTCCCCGGCAGTGGCGCCAAAAACTTGATGTGTGGGTTCGGGGTCATAAGACTTCCTTTTCCGTGAGCAAGCTTTACAACCCACTAGGCAGTGTACCTAATCATTGCAGTGTAGTATGAGTAAGCCCAGGGGGTTGATCGTTCTCCAGGGGAATAGAGATGCTAGTAGAGATGTATGACGAGAAGGTGAGGTTGAGGGTGATTCTTTTTTTAGCTTTTTATATTTTTTGGAAAACAAATAAAATCTCGGGGTATAGGAGTTGGGGGTGGTACATCTACCAATTTTGACTACTGATAACTAAAAATAAAAACTAATTAAATAATGAAAAGGAAAAGATAAGCTATGTATTGATTGGTGTGTTCTTATGATAATTAAAAGCATGTTTATTTAGATGTTCTTACTCCATAGTTATCTTTTATTGGTCGGCTGAATTGTCACATCCTCATTCTAATTGGTGCGTTATATTCCGTGTTAGTCATAGGGGGTGCCTAATTCCCTAGTTCTATGAATTGTAACTCTCCTCTAGACTATCCGGGATCGCCAAGTACCATAGTATCTTCCCCGAATACTCTATTATCCTAAACCTACAACACACGCAGTAAACACAATGATGGCTCAAGTGCACTCTCAAGCTTTGTGCTATTTAGGATGATCAATCTCGCAACAATTAAAGAAGAAGCCAGTTTTTATTACTCTAGTGTCTACCAATTAAAATAAGAGACAATCTAACAATAACTAACAACTATGTTTCATAGATCTAAGCAAACACAACAATAATTTAGCTACTCATGATAAATAAGCATGCACACACACAAACAGTTGAACATAGGATAAACATGGTGATATAATGGATTAACAAACTTATCTATTGATGTAAAGAAGGGCATGGAACCCTAAAATACTGTCCAAGTCAGACCTTACACGAATTAGGGTTTTCTCTCCAAAATACTACCATTTTAATGTAGAAAATCAAATTCTATATATATGGATTTACAAATGTGACGACGTCGCCTTTTGATGGTGACGCCGTTTAGTCGCCGTAATTAGGCTTTCGTTTAGGCTAAGTCATTGTTGGGACGGCGTTAGTTGAGAAGTGTGACACCGTCTGGCTTCAATAGAGACGTTGTCTTGAAATGGGTCTTAGCCGTCTGGTGTAAAATAAAGAGAGACGCCTTTCCGAATTAGAGCGTAACGCCATCATGTTGTAGAACCAAAATGTAACCTGAGCCGTCGCTTGGAATTTAATTAGAAAACTCTCTAAGTGATGGCATCGCCCTTTGATTTGGGACGCTGTCAGGCTTCAGAAACAGCCTTGGATCTTGACTTTGTCGTTTTCTTCATGTTTTCGCTCTTTTTCGTCCAAATATGCTTGATTCCAACATTTTGCTTCCAAAAGACCTAAAATATGAAAAGGAATGATTTTAAGTAGTAACGAATATAAAATGTATCAATTTAGGGCTTAAATGACCCCATAAGAACATATGTTTTAAATCCTTATCAAAGCAATAATTTAGGGCTAAAAGCCAACAACAGGCCCAACACCAGCTTTCTTTCTTTCTTTTTTATTCGAAAAACATAAAAATATATAAATAGGAACCGTGTAAACTAAACCAATAATATATCCTCTATGTCTTAACGTCGAAAGTGATGCCACTCTCCATTTCCTTCTTTAGGTAGATTATCCCAATTCAACTTATGCTTAAACAACCTACCTAAAAGTGAACTAAGAACCTAAATTACCGGTCACATTTTGTTAGCGTTTGGAACCTAACTGGGAACCATGTACACCCAACCAAAGATATATCCTCTACGTCTTAACATCGAAAGTGATGCCACTTTCCATTTCCTTCCTTTGGTGGCTTATCCCAATTCCATTTATGCTTAGACTTTGAACTCTCAAAATTTCATCTATTCATGCAAAGACTAAAAAGGTCAAAAGGAATTCAATAGTAGGTATACAGTTCTATTTTTGGTAGGCGTACTGAACCAAAAAACAAACTTTCATTTAGGTATACAGTTCTATTTTTGGTAGCCCATTTGAACCAAAAAGTGAAACAAGTATTATAACTCGATACAAGAATTTGACTCAAAAAACACACAAATATATGCTCATCATGTATTGTTAATTCTATTTTTGGTTCAAATAACCTACCTAAAAGTAAACTGTAAACCTAAATTACAGGAAGGAAATGGAGAGTGGCATCACTTTCGAAGTTAAGACGTAGAAGATATATCTTTGGTTGGGTGTTACTTTATTTTAAAGTAAAACTTTCATATGTTTTCTTAATTAAAAAAGTTGGACTAACATCCAAAATATGATGTAAGACACTTATATTTATATATTTTATGTTTTTCGCACAAAAAAGAAAGAAAGAAAGCTGGTGCTGGGCCTGTTGTTGGCTTTTATCCCTAGCATTATAGCTTTATCCAACAATCTTTCTCAAATCGTAAGGAGAATCGTGTACTAACCACTCATGTTTTAGGCCCAACAACCATGGAAATTACTTGTTGATAAATGTAAAAAAAAATCATTGGTTTAATGATAAAAAATCTGGTATAAACATTAGCATAAGTTACTTGTGAAACTTATAAATGTTTGTTTGAGTCAAATGCTTCTATCGAGGCACAATAGATGTTTTGCTTTTTGGTTCAAACATGCTACCAAAAACAGAACTGTATACCTAAATGAAAGTTTGTTGGGTTTTAGGTTCCTTGGATCAAGAATTACTTTAAGTGCTGGAACCACGGACAGAATTGATATAACCACGGACAGAAGATTGTAACCACGGATGAAGACAAACTGCGGCTAGTAGTATTGTGTAACCACTGATATTGATATGTAACCACTGCTAGTCTTGTATAGTCGGTTTAGTATTTTGTATTAGATAAATATGGAAAAGATATTTATCTTGTAGGTTACGTATTGTATAATGTAAAGGACTCCTTAGCCTATAAAAGGAGGTCCTAGGTTAGATTAGATATACGTATGTTTTATATCTAAAGTCGAATCCACTGATAGTACACCTCAAACCACTGTTAGTGAAACTCAACCTCCTTCTAGTCAAACACAAACCACTGTTACACCAATTGTATGGACTAGGAGACAAAAGGGCACTAAGCTTCCTCAGGCTAGTGTTAGTGGTGTTGTTCCTGAGGCTGTCACATGGAGTGGAGGTGACATGATTGGAAGGGCTTTCACTACTGATTCATGCTTAGATGCTGGTCAGGATAGTGGAAACATAATTAAGACCCAACCATTGGCAACTCCTAATGTGGAGAGTTCCTTGGAACTTAACACGTGGAGGGAATCCCTAGCCAACTGCTCTACGGTGCATGATGATCAGGCAAGGTCTGATGCTATATTTACTATATCCAAGGATTCACCTCTCGGAGCAGTTAACACAGCTCGAAGTGATGAGGATAGTTTGGCACATGACCATGAATTGACGGATCCTAAGCTGGTACATGATGACTTTTCCAATGAACCACCTCTCGGACCAGTTAACACAGGTTTAAGTGGGAAGGATATTCTTGAACGTTTTAATGAATTGACGGTTAAATGTGCTAAAATGGAGGCTACAATTTCAGGTCTACAAGAGTTGGCTATGGAAGAAGATAGTCGAGATCAAGAATTTTTGGATCAAGAATTTTTGGTATCTGATAAAGATGGGAATGAGGCAGTTCTTGAAAATGTGAAGAATGTTGTAGAAGATGTAGTGTAGGATACAAACACTGATGGTATGTCTGAAACCACGATTACTTACTGCAGTTCGACATGGCAAATATACCCACTACTATCATACCCACTCGATCATAACCACTTCCACTGTTGCCACTACTCTCTCTGTATCACCACCTAAATCTAAAGAAGTTGAGAAAGAAGTTGCAAGTACATTGATAAATTTAAGCAAAACCTCATCTATTTCTACATCCATTACTGCAACTAAATCCAAAAGAAAAAGTTTAGTTATTGGTGAACCTTTGAAGAAGAAAGTGGTTCAATCTGATATTGGAAAACGTAAAGGGGTTTAGCCGTACACAATCTGAAGTTTAAAAATAAAGCAGACAAGAAGCTTAGGATGCAG
>OU343220.1:2800163-2933116 GCA_910596185.1 Chrysanthemum makinoi
CTCTAGAACATGTACTCCAGATTCTTCAAAGAATTCCCATTGATAATCCCCAATCTTCTTGGTTCTAAATCTCAGTAGTGTTGTTCTTCATTTTTCCCAAATAGTTGTGAGATCTCCAAGTAAGACTAAACCAACTCCTTCGAATTTTGATTGTGTTCAAAATAATCTCACACCACATGATATAAATGAAATAAATCCACTCTATCTATTATGTGCAATAGATCCCATATCATATTGAACACCCCAAGCTTTTCATCTTCTCAGAAAACATCGATAACTTCCATCCTTCGACTCTTGTACAACTTCAAAAGTAGTTATTGGATATTTGTTCATCTTCAATTCAACATCATCTTTAGAATACTCACCACTACTCTAAGTAATTCCTTTAGTTCATCATCAGAAGGGCTTCTTAATTCAATCTTCTTTGATGGTCATGATCTTCAACTTCAGCTTGTTCTTTTCTTTTTGCTTTCTTTCTTTCATCTTCTTTGTAAGCCATCATCTTTATAATCTTTGATATTAGCAACTTGCTTCTGTGCTTCTGTACACCTTCATATAACTATTTCATCTCATAATGTTTCAAATTTTTGCAATCCAATGTATCCTCTTTCCTTTCGCATAGCCATCATTGCATTCCTTCTTTAGCAAGATTTCAGTCCTTTGGTAGAGCAGAACAGAATAGGTGTTGGTATAGCAAACAAGATTCAATTCTTCTTGCAATTTCTTAGCTGCTTCCTCATTCCTAGGATCTTCAATTGCAATTTTAGCATTCAATTCAGCTTGAAATTTTCTAGCTGCTTCCTCATTCATAGCAACTTGAGCATCCCTTTATCCAGTAGCAAAGTAGGTTTTTCTTTTTGTTTCTACCAACTTACCTTTTCCTTTATCTTTGATCTATATAAGGTTGAGAAGCTTCATTGTTCTTCTCAGAATCCCGGAATACTAACACCCCTTGGCTTTGACAAATCATGCAAGATTTCAGCAATGGTTTCATCATCACTTGCAAGATGTAGTAGGGTTCGTGTATGTACCTTCCTTTTCTGTATGACGCTTGAAGGACCAGCCTTCCTTTCGCTAAAATGCTTGAAGGACTTCCTCTTCAAAATCTAACAACCTTGTAATTAACTTTTGCTGTGTTCCTTGAAAAGCAAGATTGATCGCCAGCCTTTGATCATCAAGATTGAACTCGGTGCTTTCTTTCTCAAGACTTTCAATATCAACTTTTTCTTTAGTACCTTGAGGTTGAACATCAGTATCTTGAGGTTTAGCTTCTTCATTCAAATTCTTATCTTCCAAATTCCTCTCCAATTTGAATGAAGATTGTTGTTGAACCTTTTTGCCTTTGGTTGTCTTCTTAAATTGCCTAAATCGGGTCTTCCTTGCCTCTCTTTCGAGACTTAACCCATGACGATGATGTTGAACCAATGGCCGGATAAACTTCTTGAGTCTTCTAAACTTAAGCTCGCAACTTCTTAATCTGTAGCCCTCGATCTTCAAAAGATTTTCAATCTTGTCAATTCTCCGATAAAGCATAGTTTTAGAGTTGTACCCTCGTCTCCAAACTCTTCATCTCCTCTAGCTATGACCGCTCTTCTTGTTGAGAATCCATGAATAGATACTGTGGAGATGGTGGAGGTGAAACCGCAACATCTTCTGAATATCGCTATTTCGGCGAAGCACTTGTGATGCGATCTCGCGATGTAGTACCTTGAGAAGTAGTACCTTGAGTAAAGCGTACCTTCTCTATTATCACACCTCTACGCCCTCATCTCTCGATTGCTTGAACAACCTCCATCATAGAAGTGGTTAATGGAGTATTCCTTCCAAGGAATAGATCACTTTTCTAGCCATAAAAGTGAAATCTTGGTCGGTGACCACAAATGCGTAATAGATCGGTAGGCTTTGGGACATCGGTTGTTTGTTCAAGAACATGAATAAAATTGGATAAATCAACCATCTTGAACCGAGAGAGATGTGAGAGCATTCCATCTAGATTAGCCTTGAAAAGTTGAAATGCCATTTGTAGCCAATCCACCATAAAGCGTACATACATGATCCAACACCTAAATATCTTTGACAAATAATGAATCACCATCCCATTCATGTATCCCAAATCAATATTAATGATTCCATCATCAAAACAATAAATCTTCACGAATTGAGCTGACGTTAGTAACCTTCACAAAGCTTCTTCCAAAGAACTTTTAGCTTGAATATACTTAATCATCATTCTCCATATGGAACCCGTTTGGCCCAAAATTATTGGAATCTAGGGCTCAATGATATCTCTCAAAAATACTAAAAGCTTATAACTAATCTGGAGACCCAAAGGAGAAAATCAATGATATCATGAAAGATCACATTAGCTTCATTTTTCTAAATTCGCCATCATGTTGTGTTTTGAAATCAGTATTAGGATTTGTCATTGATGATATGTTTACACGTAAAGTGAGATGATGAATAATATGGGTGAAAGAGAGAGAAATATGGAAAAGATTATAATGTATCAATATGAGAGGAAGGAGAGTAGTTATTTATAGGTGAGATTTAAAAATCGTTCTTAATAAATAAGTTACCTTAGTGTAGTTTTTCTACCCTCAATATTACTGGAACAAGATTTTGATTCGACTTAAATTCATCGCAGGTGCATTCTCTAAGACTTTCCCAAGCGGTTGCTTTCACAAAACTAAAAAGCAAGTATTTCCCATTCTCCTCTTTACCAGCAAATACAACAAATAAACATGAATTTGCCTCCCTCAAACAATGCATAGGAGAGTATACTTATACTAAAAATAGTCCTCCCTTATGTAGCTCTAAGAATTAATCATGCCAATGCTTACCACCAAGTGATTGAATCTTGAAACATCAAAGCTTTTGGTGAGTAAATCAACTACATTATCATCGGTATGAACCTTGACAACATTAATGAGCTTGTGCTCATAACAATCTCATGAAGTGATGCCTAATCAATGTGCTTGGTCTTGGAATGATAAACTGATTCTTCGCACGCAAATTGTAATTACTCATTATCAATGTTGATAGGAGTATTCTTAAAGTTGAACCCATAATCCAAGAGTTGATTTTGCATCCACAAAACTTGTCCATAAACAGCTTGCGCAGCCACATTTCTGCTTTTAGTAGGATGTTGCTACAATATTTTGCTTCTTACTAATCGCCATGAAACTAATCTTTTTCTAAGATATTGGCTTCCTAGTAGTTGATTTTCTCGTCATATAGTTATCACCTCAGATAATCACTATCCGAGAAAGCTTCCAAGTTAAAGGGAATTTTAGATACCACAACCCTAACTTAGGTTATTGTTTCCGATAACAGAAAATTCTCTTTTTAGCATTCATATGAGAGACCTTAGGCGTAGACTTGATATCTTCCACATAAAACAAACAAACATGATATCGCCTTGATGCAGAAGATACATAAGACATCCAATCATGGATCTATACAACTTGACTTCAACAGGTTGACCATCTTCATCTTTTCCCAATGAGTTGATAGATTTGACAGTGTAGTGACCGGCTTCAGCATCAAATTGAACTTCTTAAGTATGTCGATACATACTTGTCTTGACTTATGAAAATTCCTTCCTTATCGTTTAACTTGAAGCCCCAAAAAGAATGTTAACTCACCCATTGAACTTATTATTTGAAATTCATTCTCAGACGCCTTCTCAAACTCTTTTGACCATGGATGGTTTTGTAGTTCAAAGATGATATCATCCACATAGACTTGAACCGGCATGATATCCTTTTATCTCTTTTGATAAACAAAGTCCTCACAATTGCTCCTCCTATAACCCATGTTGCAATAAGAAAGTAGAGAGCCTTTCATACCCAGCTCTAGGTGCTTGATGAAGACCATAAAGAGCCTTAACAACCTTGTAGACTTTTGTTTGTGTCGGATCTTCAAAACCGTGGGTTGTTTCACATATACCTTCGTAATAGTGCCATAGAGAAAGACACTCTTGACATCCATTTGATAAACCTGAAAGCCCATATAAGATGCAAAATCAAGGAAGATTCGAATGGATTCAATCCTTGCTACAGGCACAAATACTTCATCATAATCTACTCCTTGTTCTTGCCTATATATCCTGAGCAACTAACCTTGCTTCTTCTTAATAGCATTCCTCTTTCATCTCTTAAGTTTGAAAACCCATCTTGTACCAATTACTTTCTTGCCATCTGGTAGATCACATAATACCCAAACTTCTTGAAACTTGAATTGAAGAAGTTCTTCCTGCATAGTTTCTACCCAACTCTCTTTAGTTAAAGCTTGAGCTACATTCTTGGGTTCTTCTTGAGAGATAAAGCAAGTAAACATGCATGTTTGATAGTCCTTGTGATTCAGCCTATTCTGTTTATAGACAAAGCTAAGTAATGCATTATGAGGTGTAGTGAAACTCTTAGCTTTGTGTCTTGTAATCACCTGCATTTGAAGGTCCAATGATTTGATCAAGAGGATGATTCTTATGAATTCTTAAGATATGAGACTGTGGAACTCCATAATTATCACCCAAATTAGTGAAATCAACATCTTTATTGGAATCTGAGAAAATACCTTCATCTTCAAACTCATCATCAGTATCTTCTAATCCAGGCATGGTAGGATCATCCAAATTATCTAAAGTGATGTCAACAGTGCGCTAGCATTTCTTTGAATAAAGTAATCGCCCAAAGTATTATGAGAGTACTTCATAGCCTTGTTCTTTGCTTCTTCATAATCTCTTCTTTTATCATCATTATAAGAATGTGCTACCACATCTTGAAAAAGCATCTAATTAAGTTCCTTTGGAATAGCTTGATCCTCAGCAGATAGTGAAGATTTTGGTTCATCAATACTTTGCTTTGGATCAACAGATATAGGTTCTTCATCAGGAACACCATCAGGTCTAATTTGGACTCCATGAATAACATACTATAAATCTTCTCCATTTTGCACAGGTTGATTTTCTTCTCTAACAGGTACATAGTTCATAGGATTCAAAACTTCAAGATCAAACATCCAATCAGGACCTTTACCCTTATGATTTTCTTGATCTTCTAAAAATTCACCATGAACACAATCTTGAACCTTCTTAGTGGCTCTGTTGTACACTCTAAATCCTTTGATGTTGGTGCAATATCCCAATAAATATCCTTCTTCTGACTTGCCATCAAACTTTCCTAGATTATCAATTGTATTAAGAATTGTGAGAGGGCATCCAAAAGGCTTCATAAATCGAATGTTGGTTTTACCCGCCAACTCATAAGGTGTCTTCATTTGTGGTTTGGTGACTGATACTCATTAGTTAAGCAAAGCAAGCAAGACTTTGCCTTTCAAACCCAAAATTGAATAGGTAATTGTGAATCGCAGCATAGTTCGGGCCGCTTCAATCAAAGTCCTATTATTCTCTGCAATACCATTCTCACTGTGGTGTTCTTGCAATGTCAACTCCCTCTTGATTCCTTTGTTGGCACAAAATTCATCCATAAGTTTGTTCTTGAATTCAGTCCCATTATCACATCTAATACCTCTAACCTTGAGTCTCAATTGGTTTTCAAGTGCTATTATAAGATCATGAATAGCATCAAAAGTATCATCTTTAAATTCCAAGAAAAATACCCAACCTAATCTAATCGCAATCATCGCTATAACCAAGCATATTCTTTTTCTTGTTTAGACTTGCAACAGAGACAGTCCAAACAAAACCATGTGTAATGCCTCCAAAGGTTCTCTAATAATCCTTTCCTCAAGCTTCTTGCATGAAGCTTTGTGTTGTTTACCCTTCTTGCATGCCAAACATGAGTGATCATTCTTGTAAGTCTTTGAAGGTAAACCTCTAACTAAATATCCTGACCAGCTTTTGATATTCTTGAAATTTACATGGCCCATCTTCTATGCCATCGATGTGCTTTTTCAGATGTTGCTTTTGCCACTAAACATGGTTTCTCCCGAGTAAGAGTGAAGACTCTTCATATCGGTATTACACATCATTGGTTCTAGTACTCTAAGTACTACCAAGTTATCATCAACATGCTTGAATTGGGGAAAGGATGGACATTGTTCGCTGAATAATACAGTGGTGCTTTTTATCACTGATTTGAGAGACTGACAAAAGGTTGAACTTGAGCTCCTTCACATATATAACATTCTCAAAATCTATACTCTACTTTGATGGTTCCTTTTCCAGTGATTCTTCCTCCATTGGATCATTCCAAATGCATCTCGTCCTCCACAAAGAGATCTAAAATCACGTAATCTCCTTGTCTCCCCGTCATACTTCCAGAGCAACCACTATCCACAATTAGATGATCTTTAAGCTCCTCTTCTCGGGTTGCCCCAAGCACAAAGATAGAAAAGTTAGTCTTTTTAGGAACCCAAGCCATTATCACTTGTGTTCCTCAGGGAGTTAGTACATACTCAAATTCCTTGAGTATGTAGTCTTCACAGTCTTTGTAGACAGAATCAAGCATTATCTTTTGGTTTAAAACTTGTGGTGGATTTTTAGAAAAGCTTTATTTTTCAACAAAAATCTCCTTTTCTTTTTCAAAAACATCTTTATCAAAAACCTCTGTCTTACCAATTTTGTTGAAAGTACCGCTTGTTCCCATCAAGACTTCTTAACCCTAGTTTTAATTGTTGGTGTAGAATCCTTTGATTTAGCTATTCTTTTGGAGTTGTAACGCCTTCTAGATTGATAATAATTTGATCTCCTAGGCTTTCCATTCCAAAAGTGTTTACAGTACCTTGATTGTTTGAAATCCAGCAGACTTTGAGAAGGTAACGCTGGAGTTCTTTGAAAATTATTTGAAGGTACCGAGGTTTTGAAAGGTCTTCTCGGGTGAGGGTACCTATAGTCCGGTGAGGAGTTTCTATGGTTAACCCTCAGGTGAATGATTCCAAGTCGTCTAGTCTCCCCTTGGTTCTTGTTTATGTTCTTTGGGAACTTACTTAGGTACTGAAGTGGGTCACAGCCTTAATCAAATGATCAGACTAAAACAAACAAAACATAGTTTTTGATCTCAGAATCCCAAAATTTCTTCTTCTATGTGTATGACCAAACCTATCATGTCTTCTAGTTGAATGATTAAAACTATTTTGACCAAAATTATACCAAAAAGGTTTAGCAGTATTTTGAAAAGATTTTCTTGAAGGTACTGCTGAGGGTGTAGCAAGCTTTGAGTTGAAACTACTGCTTGACTTTTAACATCATCTACCTTAGGTGTCCCAAATCTATTTCTTTTGAGGGTTCAGACCTAGATTGACTAGTAAGCTTTTTCCTAAACTCTAGGTTGTCTACTCCAAAGCGAGAAAATCATGCCTAAGGGGTTGATGACATCCAGTGGGATGAGGGACAGCATGATAACCATTATCTTTCTTAAACTCGAGGTATTTCACTACTCCATTCCCACATTAGATGTGTCTACATAATTAATGAGTTCATCATCACTAGTGGTTATATCCTCAAAATCATAGTCATCCTTATCACTAGTGGGTTTTCTTCTATGTTATTAAAGTCCATACCAAAACCTAGGCTGTCCTAATGTAAGCTCTTCTATTTTTCAACATAAGTAACATGAGAAAGACCGCATTCTTTCCGTGCATCAAACTTAGCTATCAGTTCCTCTCTCTCCTTAGTTAGTTTCTCAATTCTAAATCTTACAGTTTAACTTCCATTCACTTAATTTTAACTGATAATCTTGCTGTTTCATACTTTTCTCCTAAGCCATTTCATTATTTTCATGTGTTAGAATTTTGGCTTCCATTGACTCTAAGGTTATTTGATAACCAGCTACCTCTAGCCCTTATACGCTTATCTCTTTCAATCACATAACTACTAAGTAACTTTTGATAAAAGTCATGACACTTAGAACATACCTCAGTGATAGGGGTTGAACTTGGTGAAGTAGCCATCATAGCAAGTAGAACAGGTTCATCCTCCATGCTCCAGTCAAAGCTTCCTAGACCATCATTGGATTCTAAAGCAGCATGTCCAGGTTCCTCATAAAAAGCTGTGCTCCAATCTTCCACTAATTTCTCCATAGCAACCATGGAATAGGTTACTGGTTCATCATCAAACTCAGTATCTACCAACCTCCGATAGATTCTCTTTGAGCAACCAAAGCTTTTGTTTCAAGAATAGGAATTTCTTTGAGCTCTAGTTTTGGTTTCGGCCATCCTGCTTGCTTGATATTTAGCAAACCTGCATTCCCTTGCAAAATGTCCAAATTTTGACAATTGAAGCATTCAATCTTTGATTTGTCAAAAGTGATACCCCGCTAGGCTTGAAGTCAATGCCTCCTTCCGCCTTCTTCATGAACTTCCCATCCTTGCAAGGATCATAGCAACTTGCCACTTGATATCAATTTCTTCTTCACCTTTCTTTAACGTGAAAGATCTTCTTCATAAGTAACAGGTAAGGTAGCTTGATGTGCAAAGAATGAGCATACAACTTCATGTAACGTAGTTGGTTGGTGCGGGTGTCGAACAAATGTAGAGTAGTAGGCAACAAGATTCTTGAGTAGAGGAGCAGTACTTTTAGTAGAAGTACTGCCTCTTTTCGATGACAAAAGGCTATATGTGGGACTTTGAACTTGGTTGGCCATTCATCTCATGCTCATACACCTTCTCGATGATTGTCAAAGATCATCAAAGTCCATGACATCCAAACCAGTTGTCCTCTCGATCATAGTAGCAATCGCATACATGAAGATGGCAAACCTCTTAAGAACTTTAGATTAGCATCTTCAACCAAAACCTCTACTTTTGTATAACCTCGCAAAGATGAGAAGATTTGAATCGCCAAGCAAAGATCAAGGCCTCTTCTCCAACGGAATGTTTCAAATTGTCGCTTTACAGCATTTCTCATGTCTTCTGAAGCATCATTACCTCCAAACCTTGTCTTGAGAGCAGCCCATAGTTGTTTAGCATCTTTGGCATCATGAAACTTCTTTAGATGATCACTCGATAGCAAACAAGAGTATGTTGAGAGCCTTCTTGATTCCCTATTGTTGCCGCCGTAAGACCTGGTTTGGGTGTTTGGTTGTCCAGAACCTCTACAGTTCTCGAACTAATTCATTACCATTGACAATTACATCCCATAGTGCATGGTCCTAATAGCAATATACCGCCTCATCTTCATGCTCCATAGATCGTATTCACCTTTCTGATGATTGGTATTTTAGTGAGGTAATGGATGGGGGTGGAACAAGCTTTAGTCGCCATCTTTTGGTTTTGTTGTTAACACGGTTTTGTTTCTTCTTAGTCAAATTTTCCACACAAGCTCTGATACCACTTGTTGGATCGATGTACTCTAACCAAACTAACCATATAGCTTGTTAAGGGTTTAATAACCTCACATTATTAAAACAATGAAACACCGAGCAAACTCTATTAAGTATGCGGAATTTACTTAACAAAGCTAAGAAGAATATAACTTTAACTTTAAACAATTTTATTAATAACTCAATCTGTTGCTTATTTCTTAACAATTCTAAAACACTAATATCAACTCTAAAACTCTAATATTGATCGCATTTTAGGATTCTAAAAACACATATCTCTAATGCCAATCTAGGGTCCTTTTTATAGGCATAAGGATAACCCTAATCGGTTTACAATTCTTATCCTTGTACGTCAAGTAAACTATACATAGAAAGTTCTAGATAAACATTACTTTCCATCTATTAATCAATTACAACCGACTTTAAGCTTTACAGTACTTTGATGAATAAGCAAGACTTTGACTTTACTTTAGCGATTCTTTGACTTTCTTCGATTTTTCTTTCTGCAGTACTTTGTTAATTTCAGCACTTTAACTCTTCAGCACTTTGACTTTCTGTATCCCAATGAAGCATCAAGACTTTCTAATCCTATTTTACAAGGGAATTGCATGTTGAAAGGACTATCTTTCTCAATTCTACACCTAGGTTCAAAACTTTGAGAGGGATCTTCTTCCATCTCAATCCTAACTCCATTGATGACTTCCCTGTCGTCTCGTGCCTTCACATCATCAAATTCCTCACCGGAATCTGAATCATAGAAATTACTATTATGTTGTCAATTTATTTCAATATTCCCTAGGTGATTACCAAAGTGATGAACGGGTGAGAGATTGGGCGGATTCGAATTCTCCATAGCGGGAATTGGAGCGGGTAGTGCAAAGTTTTTACGGCAAAAGATGCGAATCATGAAAAGTGATGAGATCTATGAACAAAAGCACAAAGAAGGGGGATAGACTAAAAGAAAGCTAAGAACAAAAAAGAAAAAATCTCACTTGATAGGAATCAAGCGAGTGGACCTAATCGAGATAGAAAACTAACTATTCTATTCCTACAATGCACCAAAAACATGATGTGCGGGTTCGGGGTCGAAAGACTTCTTTTTCCGTGAGTAAGCTTTACAACCCACTAGGCAGTGAACCTAATCATTGTAGCAGTAGTAGTATGGGTGGGCTTCAGTTCATCGTTCTCTACGGGAATAGAGATGCTAGTAGAGATGTATGACGAGAAGGTGAGGCTGAGAGTGATTCTTTTTTTTAGGTTTTTATATTTTTTGGAAAACAAGTAAAATCTCGGGGTATAGGAGTAGGGGGTGGTACTTCTTCCAATTTTAACTACTAATAATTAAAATTAAAAACTAATTAACTAATGAAAAGGAAAAGATAAGCTATGTATTGATTGGTGCGTTCTTATGATAATTAAAAGCGTGTTTACTTAGATGTTCTTACTCCCTAGTTATCTTTTATTAGTTGGTTGAATTGTCACATACTCATTCTAATTGGTGCGTTGTATTCCTTGTTAGTCAAAGGGGGTGCCTAATTCCCTAGTTCAATGAATTATAACTCTCCTCTAGACAATCCGGGATCGCCAAGTACCATAGTATCTCCCCGAATACTCTATTATCCTAAAGCTACAACTCACTAATAAACACAATGATGGCTCAGTGCACTCTCAAGCTTGTGCTATTTAGGACATTCAATCTCTCAACAATTAAAGAAGAAGCCAGCTTTTCCTTACTGGCATCTACCAATTAAGACAAGAGGCAACCTAACAATAATTAACAACTAGGTTTCATAGATCTAAGCAAACACAATAATAATTTAGCTACTCATGATAAATAAGCATGCACACACACAAACAATTGAACATAGGATAAACATGGTGATATAATGGATTAACAAACTTATCTCTTGATGTAAAGAAGGGTATGGAACCCTAAAATACTGTCCAAGTCGAACCTTACACGAACTAGGGTTTGCTCTCCAAAATACTACCCTTTTAATGCAGAAAAATCAAATTATATATATATATATATTTACAAATGCGACGGCGTCGCCTTTTGATGGTGACGCCATCTGGTCGCCGTAATTAGGGTTTCATTTGGGCCAAGTCATCATTGGGACGACATCAGTTGATAAGTGTGACGTCGTCTGTCTTCAATAGAAACGTCATATTGAAATGGGTCTTAGCCGTCTGGTGTAAAATAAAGAGAGACGCCTTTCAGAATTAGAGCGTGACGCCATCATGTTGTAGAACCAAAAAGTAACCTGAGCCGTCGCTTGAATTTAATTAGAAAACTCTCTAAGTAACGGCGTCGCCCTATACTCTAACAAACACACAAATATATACAATTTAAATTATTATTAATCTCATGTTCATGCAAGTTCTTAAAAACATATGTGATCTTCCCTAGACTTATATTTTTGTCAAATACCTTTATATGCAATTAAGACGAGGTTAAAAACAAAATAAAGCATTTTCACAAAACAAACATGAGAATCAACAACAATGAAAAAGATATAGGAAACATACAAACAAAAACTGAGAAACAAACAAGCAAACAATTAAGCATGGGTTGCCTCCCAAGAAGCGCTTTTTTTTTATGAGTCTTGTAGCTAGACTCGAAGTCATACCCTACGTCATCTCATGCACACTCGCGTGCTCATATCTAAGCCACTCTAATGACCTTTCATCTTTCTTATAATCATCTCTGATGAAACTAAGAACATGATAAAGATAGTTTTGTCATCGTTTATGAGCCTCTAGGGTTAACAATAACATAGAAAATATGCAGCGGAATAATAAGAACATTATATGTTATTGACACAAGGTTTTTCCACATCTCCCCAATTATTATTTGATCAGAATAATAAAGTGTTACCTAAATGTAACAGGGATCAAAGCCTTTTTCGATCTTCGAGATAACTAAATTACTTACCTAGGCGTTTACAAGACTATACGCCTAGAACACACACACACCTTTAAACGACTACATTAAGAAAGACATGTATATCAAAACCTACACCTCATGTCCTCTTTATATACTAGAGGATTAGGGTTTACAAATCTCTACGAAGGACTATTAAATAAATCTTCTTTTGCAAGCAATTCCTTCTATCTTTTGGTAGATTTCATCTTTGTCACTTTAAGTCCCTCTTGTTTCATTCTTCTAGTTTTGTTTCATCAAATCAGTAATCCCAACAATCTTCCCTATTTGATGATAACAAAAAAAATAAGTTCTTGTACGAATTTCCCTAGATGAAGTAGAGAAATTGAGATCAGAGATCTCACCATGAATGAAACAAGTATGTCTTCCTTTGTCTTCCCCTTAATCCATTCCATGCCACTCCAACATCTCTTCCCCTTTTTGTTATCAACAAATAGGGAACGTATGCAAATAAAGATCTTGACCACCACAAACCAATACCACACTCTTAATCCAAGTATTCCAATGACCCAAATTGCCTTCCATGAACCACAATACGAATAATGAATTTGAATAGTAGAAACTCCAACTAGCAGTAGTAATAATGATCAACACTAGTAAAAATCAAATACTTTCCCTTGAATGTTGCATGAACATCAAATGATTAAAACACATAATAAGATACTTCCCCTGAAACCAATGTGTTAATCATCTTCATGATTCTTCAAATCTGTAGGCTCTTATGTAATGATGAAAAAAACTAACCATTACCAATTTGATGCTGAAGTAGAATAAACCAACCTTGTGTCTTATCTCTTGTAATAAAACTGACTTCAAACGTATACCTAATGTATAGGGAGATCGTAATCCCTTGACAATAATCACTAAGCACGATAATGTAACTCCTTCAAGTGATTTGTCAATTTGTAGTCACCTGAATGAACGACCAAGTTACCTCCTGCTTAAAGGTATGATAAAACACAACCTTGAAATATTCCACTTCATCATCAAATAAGCAACAAATAATCCTCTATGCCAATAAGAATAAATAAATGCAAGCCATTGAACCATTAAGAACATTTAAAACAAAAATCCATATACCTTGTGTGTGTGAACCAATAACCTTCTGTGTGTGTAAACCATCCAAACTCCAAACTCTATTCATTGACCGATATCGAATAAAGCTAACAGTAGTAATAATCTTTCTCGGACAAACTGAGCAGTACAAACTGCTTTCGAAGAGCGTAAGTCGAATAATACAAACTCCCAAATGCAGCAATACTAATTTTATATAGACAGTAGTAACTGCTATACGAAGTAATATCATAAGACCAATGGATAATGTGACTAATTAAAAGTCACGTGATACCAGCTCTTGCTCCAATAAAATACTTAGATCGGTATTCCCTACAATAGTTTCTAAAACATAACTCTGATATTTTGTTATTCCCTACACAAAGTCAAGCTCCACTCTTTGAAATTAATTATGCACCGTCCCACTTAGATTTAATAGACCAATAGATGAATTTGGAGAACAGGCTTTGGACGATTATACTGATTAACAATTTAAGCTCATGTACATCCTATGAGAATAGACAACTATTGACGTCACTGATTGGAGTATCAACAGCAGCAGCATACTTTGTCAACATAATCATGCTCCCACCAGACCATGCATGTTATGTCGCCACATAATGAGGTCGATACCCCAAGATATTATGCTTCCATCAAATCAAAGCTCAAGTATCTTTTATAGGTAGCAGCATAAACCACATCAATCAACCGAATGTAGCAGCAGTTACAAACCAAAAATTAACAGTAGAATCATGAAATCATGAACCAATACTTCTTCTTGTTAGTCTAATTTTTATACAACTCACCCACTAAGCATCACTTCCTCTTGATTAGTCAATGTATCTTCATCACTTAGTAGCAGTTCAAATACCTAGCTGCAGTTGCACTTGTCCAATAAGTAGCAGTAGCATTATTTAAAAACAGTAGATTACCTCAGTTGCGTACAACAGTGGAAACGATAAAGCATAGTAGCGCTTGGCAGTACCAATTGCTTTCCTCACAGAAATCCTACCAAATCTTAATGTTTTAGGGTTTGAATCGATGAAGATCACAATTTATGAATAGTTTAGGGTTTGTTTCAACATAAAACCATACACCATAAATAGAAACACCAGATCATAATCAATACTTGCAGCAGAGATTCAATCACAAACTAATCGAATATTAAAAGATGATGGTTTTATGTTATAAGCAGCTCTTCTTCGACTTCCTTGTTGAATTTAGCCGCCAAAAGAAAGAAAAATAAGAAGTACGACATTGTAGAAACCCAAAATAAGTGATTACCCTAAAAATTCGATTTTGAAAACCTCCTTCTGTAGCCATATTCGACACTGAATAACTTTCACATAAAATTTCCGATCGAAAATCCCTCAAGTGAAAAGTTAGATGAATATATAGAGAACCTCCAGTAAAAATTATATCTCGATCCAACGGTTAACGAGTGAGATATCGTCGTTAGAATACAGTGCTGCAGAAAGTTGCGAATTTTGCTTAAACTTGATTTTCTTCCTTTTTCGCCAAGAAACCTTGTGAATCCCTAGGTAACGAGCTCCCCGAGCTCTGATACCAATTGATGAAACTAAGAACATGATAAAGATAGTTTCGTGATCGTTTATGAGCCTCTAGGGTTAACAATAACATAGACAATATGCAGCGGAATAATAAGAACATCATATGTTATTGACACAAGGTTTTTCCACATCTCCCCAATTATTATTTGATCATAATAATAACATGTTACCTAACTGTAACAGGGATCAAAGCCTTCTTCGATCTTGGAGATAACTAAACTACTTGCCTAGGCGTTTACAAGACTATACGCCTAGAACACACGCACACCTTTAAACGACTACATTATGAAAGACATGTATATCAAAACCTACACCCGGTGTCCTCTTTATATACTAGAGGATTAGGGTTTACAAATCTCTACGAAGGACTAATAAATAAAACTTCTTTTGCAAGCAAGTCCTTCCATCTTTTTGTAGATTTCATCTTTGTCACTTGAAGTCCCTCTTGTTTCATTCTTCTTGTTTTGTTTCATCAAAACAATAATCCCAAAAATCTCCTAACTCTAGGCATTTTTTATAATATCTCTTAGTTTTCTCATACAGATACCTAAGTCCATTTTACTTGTCTCTTTCACTAAGTAATGAAAGAGAAGCCATTCGATTGCATGCCTCGATATCTTTATGTTTAAACCTAGGGTGTACGGGGCATTTGATAGAAAAAATCCTCAACTTCATTAGAGAATGTAATTAAACCATCACCATTCGTTCATTCAACTTAGTCATTCTATTAAAGGGCTTTCCAAATATTACTTGAGTGAGGCTTCGATCAATATATTCTCCTAAGTCTTCTAAGACCATGAACTCTACCAAATAAACAAAACTTTCAAGAAACACATGCTAATGAGTGACCACATTAACGACATTGTTCCCTTGATAAGCTAACCTGTTTACCTTAATTTTATTGTATAAATTCCTTGAGATTAAGTTTAAAGGTAAGAACGAATTCAAGTAAGCATCAAGACTTTCTTATCCTTGAAAGGACTATCTTTCTCAATTCTACACCTAGGGTCAAAACTTTGAGAGAGATCTTCTTCCATCTCAATCCTAACTCCATCGATGACTTCCCTGTCGTCTCGTGCCTTCACATCATCAAATTTGTCACCGGAATCCGAATTATAGAAACTACTATTATGTTGTCAATTTATTTCATTATGCCCTAGGTGATTACCAAAGTGATGAACAGGTGAGAGATTGGGCGGATTTGAATTCTCCATAGCGGGGATTGGAGCGGGTAGTGCATAGTTTTTACGGCAAAAGATGCGAATCATGAAAAGTGATGAGATCTATGAACAAAAGCACAAAGAAGGGGGATTGACTAAAAGAAAGCTAAGAACAAAAAAGAAAAAACTCACTTGATAGGAATCAAGCGAGTGGAACTAATCGAGATAGAAAACTAACTAGCTATTCTATTCCCTGGCAGCGGCGCCAAAAACTTGATGTGCGGGTCCGGGGTCGAAAGACTTCTTTTTCCGTGAGAAAGCTTTACAACCCACTAGGCAGTGTACCTAATCGCTAGTGTAGTATGGTAAGTTTCCTGTTTCATCGTTTCTCTACGGGAATAGAGATGCTATTAGAGATGTATGACGAGAAGGTGAGGCTGAGGGTGATTCTTTTTTTTAGGTTTTTATATTTTTTGGAAAACAAGTAAAATCTCGGGGTATAGGAGTAGGGGGTGGTACTTCTTCCAATTTCAACTACTAATAATTAAATTAAAAACTAATTAACTAATGAAAAGGAAAAGATAAGCTATGTATTGATGGGTGTGTTCTTATGATAATTAAAAGCGTGTTTACTTAGATGTTCTTACTCCCTAGTTATCTTTTATTAGTTGGTTGAATTGTCACATACTCATTCTAATTGGTGCGTTGTATTCCTTGTTAGTCAAAGGGGGTGCCTAATTCCCTAGTTCTATGAATTGTAACTCTCCCTCTTAGACTATGCGGATCTTGGCACCGTAGTATCTCCCCCGAATACTCTATTATCCTAAAGCTACAACTCAGGCAATAAACATAATGATGGCTCAAGTGCACTCTCAAGCTTTGTGCTATTAAGGAAATTCAATCTCGCAACAATTAAAGAAGAAGCCAGTTTTCCTTACTCTGGCATCTACCAATTAAAACAAGAGGCAACCTAACAATAATTAACAACTAGGTTTCATTGATCTAAGCAAACACAATAATAATTTAGCTACTCATGATAAATAAGCATGCACACACACAAACAATTGAACATAGGATAAACATGGTGATATAATGGATTAACAAACTTACCTCTTGATGTAAAGAAGGGTATGGAACCCTACAATACTGTCCAAGTCGAACCTTACACGAACTAGGGTTTGCTCTCCAAAATACTACCCTTTTAATTCAGAAAAATCAAATTTTATATATAGATTTACAAATGCGACGGCGTCGCCTTTTGATGGTGACACCGTCTGGTCGCCGTAACTAGGGTTTCGTTTGGGCCAAGTCATCATTGGGACGACATCAGTTGAGAAGTGTGACGCCGTCTGGCTTCAATAGAGACGTCATCTTGAAATGGGTCTTAGCCGTCTGGTGTAAAATAAAGAGAGACGCCTTTCAGAATTACAGCATGACGCCATCATGTTGTAGAACCAAAAAGTAACCTGAGCCGTCGCTTGAATTTAATTAGAAAACTCTCTAAGTGGCGGCGTCGCCCTATGAGTTGGGACACCGTCAGGCTTCAGAAACAGCCTTGGATCTTGACTTTGTCGTTTTTTTCATGTTTTCGCTTCTTTTTGTCCAAATGTGCTGGATTCCAGTATTTTGCTTTCAAAATACCTAAAATGTGAAAAAGAACGATTTTAAGTAGTAACAAATATAAAATGTATCGATTTAGAGCTTAAATGATCCCCTAAAAATGTATGTTTTAAATCGTTATCAAAGTGATAATGCTAGGGCTAAAAGACAACAACAGGCATAACACCAGCTTTCTTTCTTTCTTTTTTTATGCAAAAAACATAAAAATAAATAAATAGGAGCCGTGTACACTAAACCAATAATATATCCTCTATGTCTTAATGTCGAAAATGATGCCACTCTCCATTTCCTTCCTTAGGTGGCTTATCCCAATTCAACTTATGCTTAAACAACCTACCTAAAAGTGAACTAAGAACCTAAATTACCGGTCACGTTTTGGTTATCGTTAGAACCTAAATGGGAACCATGTACACCCAACCAAAGATATATCCTCTTCGTCCTAACGTCGAAAGTGATGCCACTCTCCATTTCCTTCCTTTGGTGGCTTATCCGAATTCCACTTATGCTTAGGCTTTGAACTCTAAAATTTCCATCTATTCATGCAAAGACTTAAAAAAGTCAAAAGGAATTCAATAGTAGGTATATAGTTCTGTTTTTGGTAGGCGTACTGAACCAAAAAACAAACTTTCATTTAGGTATATAGTTCTGTTTTTGGTAGCCCGTTTGAAACAAAAAGCGAAACACCTATTGTGACTCGATACAAGCATTTGACTCAAACAAACACACAAATATATGCTCATCATGTATTGTTAATTCTATTTTCGGTTCAAATAACCTACCTAAAAGTAAACTGTGAACCTGAATTACAAGAAGGAAATGGAGAGTAGCATCACTTTCGAAGTTTAGACATAGATGATATATCTTTGGTTTGGTGTTAGTTTATTTTAAAGTAAAACTTTCATATGTTTTCTTAAGTAAAACAAACTTGGACTAACATCCAAAATATGATGTAAGACACTTATATTTATATATTTTTTGATTTTCGCACAAAAAAATCTGTTGTTGGCTTATAGCCCTAGCATTATCGCTTTATCCAAAAACCTTCCTCTAATCGTAAGGAGAATCGTGTACTAACCACTCATGTCTTAGGCCCAACAACCATGGAAATTACTTGTTGATAAATGCAAACAAAAATCATTGGTTTAATGATAAAAATCTGGTATAAACATTAGCAAAAGTTACTTGTGACACTTATAAATGTTTGTTTGAGTTAAATGTTTCTATCGAGTCACAATAGATGTTTCTTTTTTTGGTTCAAACGGGCTACCAAAACCAGAAATGTATACCTAAATGAAAGTTTGTGTTTTGGTTCAGTACGCTTACCAAAAAGAGAATTGTGCACCTAAACCGAAGTTTGCTTTTTGGTTCAATAAGCCTACCAAAAAGAGAACTGTGTACTAACCATTGTTATTGGTCAAATTGAATTCTTTAACTTTTTTTTCCAACTTTTTATAAATCTCGTATTATATAAAATATTAAAAGATTAGTTTAAGGGTGAAGAACTATATTCTATTCAGATAATACAACATCCGTCTCAAAATAAATATTCAGTTTGACTTTTTGAAATCCTTGTTTTTCAACTTTAAACTTAAATATAGTTAAAGTTAAAATCGAAAAAAAAAAGAACTTCAATAGTCAAAACTAAATATTCATTTTAAAACGTAGATAGTAACATTTATCAAACATGGATTAGTGTTCTTGAAGAGTAATTTATTTTGACAAATGTCAAAATACCTTTTAGCTATGCTGATGACATAATGGCTCCTTGATCTTTGATAAAACTTCAAAATAACGTTCAAACTAATTAACTTTTTTATTTTAACACTTTTTACGTTCACTAATAGAATAACCCCTAAATCAATTAAGCTTTATGTTTAACATTTTCAAGATTAGAATCCCATCCCATCACAAGAAGATGTATTTAGGGTTCATTTGGTGTACAAATGGTATTAGAATTTGGAAATGATTTGAAAGATTTGGAAAACGTTTGAAAAAAAAGTAAGAGCGATAAAAAATATTATTATATATAATTATATTTGATTTATTAATTTATATTAGAAATAAAATATAGTCTACATAATTAAAATAAAATCAATAGTCACAGGAAAAAAGTATTCAAGTTTATGGTTGAGAAAATTTAAAAAGTATGCATTGTCAGAACTTTTGGTTTATACCGACCAAATTAGAGTGGTATGCGTTTTGTGTGTTGAATCCTTCATTTTTCCAAAAGCTTGTACCAAACTACAATACATATATATATATATATATATATATATATATATATATATATATATATATATATATATATATATATATATATATATATATATATATATCTCAATCTAATCTAATATTCAAACCTACATATCAAACACTTCTTAGGGCACGTTTGGTGGGGTAATTTGAATTTAATTTTAAATTCTAGAAAATTTAAATTCTTGAGAATTTAAAATTCCTGAATTTAAAATACCTTCAATGCCGCTCACGAAATTTATAAATATATATATATATTTTTTTAATATAAATATCATAAAAATTCTATTTAAAAGTTTATAAAAAAAATTATAACAAAAGTTTAGAAAAAATTTATAAAAAAAAGTTTATAAAAAATTTATAAAAAAAAAGTTTATAAAATTTTAATAAGAAATTTATAAAAAAAAGTTTATAAAAAAATATTATAAAAAGTTTATAAAAATTTATAAAAATTTATAAAAAGTTTATAAAAAAGTTTATAAAAAGTTTATAAAAAAAGTTTATAAAAAGTTTATAAAAAATTTATAATAAAAGTTTAAAAAAATCTATAAAATATTTTATAAAAAATTTATAAAAAAAGTTTATAAAAAAAATTTATAAATATTCTATTTAAAAGTTTATAAAAAAACAATAAGAAAAAAAGTTTATAAATTTTTTCAAGAAATTAAAATTCCTCACTTTTGGAGACATTATGATTCTCCCCCATTTTGGCAATTGGCGAATTGTAAATTGCTTCAATTTCCCCCATTTGAGTTACCAAACACGACATTTCAGCTTTAATTAAATGCAAACGCCTCCAATATCCCCCAAAACTACCAACCAAACTTCCTTAGGGTACAAGGTGTGGTCCACGGAAAAGGGTAAAGGAATGTCTTTTTGGTTCTTTCCTTGCGGGGACATAGTACCACTTCTAGCGGCAAAACCCAAAATATTTCCCAAGCGGGAGTAAAGTCCCGAAAGAGAAAAAGTGGCTTTTAAGAGAGAGAAAAGATTTTTTTGAGAGAAAATTTATTTGATTGGTTGTTAGTGTGGGGTATATATGTTTTAAGGATATATTTAAATGATAAAAGGTAGTAAAAATAATTCAAAGAGAGAATGCTACGCGAATGGTTGAGGGAAAAAATTAAGTAAGTGTTTTTTTGATGATGTGAAGCTGATGTACCAAGAGAAAACCTTCACCCACACTCTCCACACTTAGACATCTATCACAACTTAACACGCGGTCCTATGACCCTCGTTTGTAACAAACATAAAATGACATTAATTATTTATTAGATGTAACTGTTTAACTATAAACAAATATTTTGTCAAGTCATCAACTTATAAACCATTTGATTTTAAAGTTATCAAATTCCATAATTTTGAAAACTTTGTCAAGTCATCATATTATGTTTCTTTATGCATTTATAAGATGTAAGTGTTTAATTATAAATAAAGACTTTGTCAAGTCATCAACTTATAAACCGTTTGATTTTAAAGTTATCAAATTCCATAATTTTGAAAACTTTGTCAAGTCATCATATTATAATTTCTTTATGCATTTATTAGATGTAAGTGCTTAACTATAAATAAAGACTTTGTCAAGTCATCAACTTATAGACCGTTTGATTTTAAAGTTATCAAATTCCATAATTTTAAAAACTTTGTCAAGTCATCATATTATAATTCTTTATGCATTTATTAGATGCAAGTGTTCAACTATAAATAAAGACTTCGTCAAGTCATCAACTTATAAACCGTTTGATTTAAAAGTTATCAAATTCCATAATTTTGAAAACTTTGTCAAGTCATCATCTTATAAATCTTTTGATTTTATAAACCTATTTTTACTATGTGTTAAACCTTTTACAACTTTATAAACTATTTCATGCCAACGTGTGCATTAAATTATAAACAAGTTTACGATTTTTGTCTAGTGGAAACAAATGATAAAAAATTTCCTCTCATTGTCGATGCCCTTATATAATCATTGACGAAAATTTTCCTATCATGTTACCTTAACTACGTATAAGTAAGTAAGACTAATCACATATATACGAGTATGTTTGACAAGAGTAACTGTTGCAAAAACTGAAAATAAAGTTGTTGATGGAGATGAAGCGAGAGCTAAAAAATTGAGATTATGTTTATCAGATACATTAAGCAACATTGATTTTTGGAGATTATAAAAAAAATTTGTTAAAAGCTTATATAAGTTTTGTGTACTAAACAAAGCTTAGAATTTATTAATCTTATTTTTCAAAAGTAAGAATAATTTTACAACAATCTTATTTGTGCGAAACATGAACAAAATGTTAAAATATTTGTTTGCAAAAAGATATTTAATTCTTAATTATTCTGCGACTAAGTAAAAAGCCTCAATTCAAATCTTCTTTCCTTGTAACTAATTTAGATCCTTTATTAATGTCTCACACTTTTCTCCTTATTTCAAGTACAACTTTCTTTATTTTCTATCCTTTTTCTTTTTTCTCATTTGAAAAACTCTCAACAGGAGACGCTAAACCCATAAAATCAATTACAAATAAAAATAGTTTATCTTTTTTATAAGGACTTAAATTAGAAGTTGCAAAAACATATTACAAATTTTTTGTTATTAATTTAAGAGTAAAATACACCGTTCGTTCGTGAACTTGTACCAAAACATCACGCTGAGTCTGGCAAAGAATTTTTAGTTACCGAAAGTCCCAAACTCCCAATTTCATGTTTTTCATCATCTAATGTCCCTTTAACCGTTATACCTCAACCAACTATCGTAAACTTCCCCTATATGCCTTGCACATGAGGGAAAAATTCTCATTTCATCGCTTTTGTTAATTATGTTGGTACAATTGGTACAACTTTTGGGACGAACGGTGTATTTACTCTAAAATTTAACACTATCACCTTACTCACCCACATTACCATCGCTACCACCACCAACACCACCATCATCTCAGTCACCTCCACCACCATCATCGTCATCTTGTCACCACCACTGTCACCATCATCTCATTACAACATTTTATTATGAAACAAAAAACTCATTCCCTCATCTCATACATCCACTCCAAGATCGAAACATAAAAATATAATCACTTTTTTTTAATGGCAGAATATTATTAGAAGACTAGTAAGTAACTAGAAAATTACATAGAGTGTAAGGACTTTGTAACCACATGTTCCAGTCTATACTAGAATTTTTATATCTATTAGACAAGATATTAAAAGAGTTATCAAAGATACTATCAAAGATGTTACTTCTTCAAAACTTCGAGTTGTTGAAGATCACACTGTTTTCAAAGCTCCAAATGACCCAAACGGTTGAAAGGATAATAATCTCCATGATGATCTTGGCTTTCCTTGTTTGCTGTTGCTCGTCGAAATTCTCCCAAATGTCATGAACGCATGAAATAGTTGGAAATGGATGATCTAACCAAGTTCCAACTTTGTACCATATTTGAGAAGCTACTTCATAGTGAAGGAAAATGTGGGCAACATCTTCTTGGTGTAAATTACATATAGAGCAAAGAGTTAAAGGAATATCAATTCCCCTTTCCATAATGTTTATCC
The DNA here is from genome assembly GCA_910596185.1 of Chrysanthemum makinoi. Lineage (NCBI taxonomy): Eukaryota > Viridiplantae > Streptophyta > Magnoliopsida > Asterales > Asteraceae > Chrysanthemum > Chrysanthemum makinoi. The sequence goes on from OU343220.1 coordinate 2,823,595, forward strand.
TTGTAGGGAGCCGATTAAGAAGAAGATGCCAAGCAAATATTATAACCTTGGAAGGAACATACTTGCACCAACAAGTAGGAAACAAACCTGATGGGAGACTATGGTTATCGATGATGCGACATGCACTTTGCACCATAAACTTCTTTGATTAATCGGCTTCCCACTTCCAACTATCTAGGTTAGAATCAAGAGAAGGATGACTAAGAATTTCCATTAAAGCTGCTAATTGAGAACCCTCTATTGGAATTATATAACATGTCACACATATAAATAAATAATAAATATCAAGTACACATGCGGAAGCGTAAGAATCATATAACATGTAATTAATTAACTAAATATAAAAGTATGCGTACCTTTTGCAAATCGGATCAAGAATGAACAAGATGAACCGTAATTAGGGTTTATGTGGATTATTGGAATTACACCTTACCGTTTTGTAATTCAATCCAAGATACTTACAATAATGTGTAAGTATCACATTCTTGTACACACGTACTAGTACAAAGTTAACGTTATGCTAGTAAACGATTTACAAAACAATTTGTTTAAGCTATAAAAATCCAATCGACCCTTTAGGGATAGGCACATATCAAAACAAAGGAGAAAACAATTTTAGGGTTATGTGTGTGCACAAGAGGTGAGAAACAAATAACCTTACCCTTTGTATTTATACTATGTGAAGCTTGGAGTCCAAGTTTGATAAGGATTAGGCTTCCCTAATCCATATCCGATCGGCTACACCTTTTAGGGTGTGTTCCGGAACCCTCTCGACTTCCAAATTACACTCTAGTCCTTCCTTTATTATTTAATGGACGTTAGTCAATTATCTTTAACTACATAACGATCGTTTATTGATTTTGTGTATATAATAATTATACATAACGTTTTATATATAATTATTATTTGTTAACTCTTCATACGTAAAGTGTGCAATCCCATGATCTCGAGTTCGATCCTAACACACAAATACTAATTTATGTTCATTAAAATAACAGTTCCTACTTGGACATATCTTAATAGTGTTATTACATCGGTTAGCGTCTAGCAACATGCCGATGCCTCCAATACAACTCAAGTAAGGTCTCCTGAAAAAACCTTTTAATGATTCATCATTATTATCATCCTTTTGTTTCTAATACCATGTTAAATAAAGATATGGATCTAAGTTATTCTTTATTCAGCTATTTTGTTTCTCGTTGTTTGTGATTGAGCACGATTGCCAAATCTTCTATTCATATTCAGGGGAGATCTTGGGCGTGGCCACACAAACATCTTGTCAACCCTACGAGGGGCCTAGCAGGATTAAACTCCAAAATACATTTGAAGGAACAAATTCTATCTGGACTAGAAGCAAAACCCATGAACTTTGCAATAACTCTGAAAACAACTCTTATGACTACCAGTTACATATAGCGTTAAGTTGTTCCACATAAATGCACTACATCCATGACACTTATCTGGTATCTCAAGTCTAAGAATAACTATTCAGGATTTACTTAATAACAATATCCATAAAGTAAAATCATGTAGTTGGGATAAGTCACATATTCAATTCATTGAATATCATCTTAAATTGGTATGCTAGCACATCAATATACGTTCAAGTTCATTTTACCAATCACTCATATTTGTCTTAGTTTAATGATATTCCCATATCATTCATTGACAATGGACGATTTAGAATAATTAAATTTTCATGGATTAAACATGTCAATATATGACACCAATATTAAAAATGAAAATATAAACATAACCAATACTTTATTTCATTTAACAATAATTATTTATAACATCCCTTATCCAAATACTAATCATATTTCTACAAGCAAGTTTTTCAACCCTCTAGGCAGTGAACTTAATCGTTGTAGTGTAATATGTGGTAAGCCCAGGGGATTAAGATTGTTCTATATGGGAATAGGAATGCTAGAAAGAGATATATGACGAGAAGGTGGGGTTGAGGAAGATTCTTCTTAGTCTTTTTTATGGTTTTTTAGAAAGCAAAGGTAAAAAAAACTCGGGGTACAAGATTGAGGGTCGGTACTTCTACCGATTTTCTACTACTCTTACTAATTAACTAATTATCTAATTACCTAAGGATAGATTATGTTTAATTGAGGTGTGCTCGTATAATGATTAAAGATGTGTTCACTTAGATGCTATTACTCCCTAGTTATCTCTTATTGGTCGGTTGAATTCTCACTTCCTTTATCTTAATTGATGCGTTGTATTTCGTTTGGTCGTAGGGTGGTTCCTAATTCCCTAATTCTATGAATTGCAACTCTCCTCTAGAATACACGAGATCGGCAAGTGCAATGGCATCTCCCCCGAATACACTACTATCCTAAAGCTACAATTCACGCAATAAACACAACGAATGGCCTAATGTGCACTCAAAGGCTTTTTTACTATTTACGATGTTCAAGCTCGCAATATGAAAGAAGAAGCTAGTTTTCCTTAATCTAGCATCTACCAATTAAGATAAGAGACAACCTAACAATAATTAATAACTAGGTTTCATAGATCTAAGCAAACACAAGGATAATTTAGCTAGACATGTTAAACAAGCAAGCATACACACATACAATTGAACATGGGGTAGACATAATGATAAATTGGATAAACAAACTTATCTTGTGATGTAAAATAGGGTATAGGACCCTAGAATACTGTCCAAGTCAGACTGAAACTGAGTTAGGGTTTGCTATCCAAAGTTCTACCTCTCAAATACAAAAAAATCGAATTCTATATATAGATTTACATACGCGACGGCGTCACCTTTTGCTAGTAACGTTGTCAGGTCGCTGTCATTAGGGTTTCGTTTGGGCTAAGTCATCGTTAGAACGGCGTCAGGTGAGATGTGTGACGCCGTTAGTCTTCATGCAGGACGTCGTCTGAATCTTGGATCTTGGGCATCTGGTGTAGAATTTGTGAGTGATGCCTTCCAGAGTGCACTTTTGATCAAAACTTGTATAGAGGGATGGCATCGCCCTTTCGTTGGGACGTCGTCAGGTGTGCTGGACTGCCTTTGATCTTGACTTTGCTATTATCTTCATGTTTTCACCCCTTTTCGTCCAAATATGATTCATTCCAGCATTTTGCTTCCAAAAGGCCTAAAATATGAAAAGGAACGATTTTAAGTAGTAACGGATATAAAATGTGTTAATTTAGGGCTTAAATGACACCCTAAAACGTATGTTTTAAATCTTTATCAAATGTCCCTACACTTGGAATTTGCTTATCCTCAAGCAAATGTGCTTTTGGTCAATCAATTTATAAGTTAGGGGTCATGAAGCATTGGTTTAAGATAATTTACAACAAGTACAAATAGTCAAAACAAGCACGGAAATTAAATACTAGCACCTCCCAATGGGTGTTTGGATCCTCTTATCTCTTGGGTTTATATGAAATATAATATGAATGGAAATGGAAGATAAAAACTCATTACCTGGCATAATACATAGAATACCATAGGCTTGAGAATAGATCAAACCTCCACCGCTTTGGTGTAACCACCTAAGAATAACTATCTAAGAGGTCTTTACAAGGGTTGTAACGTTAGGCTTAGGGTAGGGAAATAAAGGGTTTTGTTGGATAGGGGATATTTAGTGGTGGCAAGTCAAAAATATTATGTTACAAGCATGTAAAGCGTGGCGTTGCTAAGCCAAGACTCGACTCACTAACACTAGATAACTTGAAATAAAACACAAACATAAACTTAAAAAGATAAATATAAAGATAGATGTAGGATGGTAGCCCGTATGTTTTTGTCATTTTTTTTTTCATTTTTTTCATACCTTTTTACTTTACTATCCTCTATGATAACATCAAAATAAAGTGATTTATAGGAGTATCCCTACACTTAAGTTTTTATTACTCAAAACTAATTGACCCGATTTGAAAATATCAAAACACTTGGAGTATTTAATTACGTAGACAAAAGGAATTTGAATTTATCGTTCTTTCCCGTTACTCCATAAAATATTACTTTAACCTATGAGTCCCAGTTGTCCCAAAACTGTATACAAAAGATATGACTCGACTTAGCAAACATGCAAGTAACTAGATAATTGAACTAAGGGTTTAATAATGATAACAATAAAGCACTAAAGATGAGTGCATACAAGGTAGGCTAAGGCGATTTGGGTGTAACATTTGGGGGTAGATTGTAAACAATGCTCTTCATTGATATTCCGAAAAACCGAAACATCATGAGAACCGCGAAAAGGAGCTCTGAGGGGTTAACTAGGGGTATCGTGTACTAAAGATGAGTACATCGCAAGGGTGTGGGGAAAATTACTCAACCGATGTGGAAGAGGTAATTAAATTACTGGTTTAAAACAAGGGTTATCCTAATGCCTCTTATCATTTAGTTAATCCTAACTACACGAATGTAGTCTCACTAGCGATCTCAGAATGCATCGAAAAACAAGTTCTAGAATCTATTATACTACCGGTACACTCACTAAGAATTAAAGATGAATGCTTTTATTCCTAAAGATCTAGGGGCGAACCTCACATTTTTTGGGTGGAATTTGAGTGGTAACCATTTTTTGTGCTAGTCATATAATTCCTATCCATAGGACGCTTTATTAAGACTAAAGTTTAACTCGTAAATTTCATAAAAAATTTTAAATTTGGTGCTAAAATTACCCTAACGAATATTTTTCATAGTTTATTACATAATTTACCAAGGACAAGACAAATAATCAAGTGAGTGAATAGTTTCTAAATTCCCATTTTATTCTCCCTCCCTACACTTAAACTAAACATTGTCCCCAATGCTCCCCGAAAGTATCAAAGTTATAATAAAGGAAGGTAAGTAAAAAGATAAAGAAACTAATACTCCCCTGATTAGCTCGGTAGGATATATATGAAGTTGCGGTTAAATCCTCCTCTAAGAAGAATGAATAAGTAATAAGCTTCTTCCAAAATGTGTCTCTTCTTCTTTTCTAATATAACCTGCACACTTATAAAAAACAAACAAAATTTTTGCGTAAAATCGGTGGTAAACCTATATATGACACACAACTAAACTAGAAAGTAAGTAAGATACAATGGTTTTTGAATGGATGTTTGCAGGTTTTCTAGAAAATTAAGACCTTGTAATTTCCAAAAGGTACAAGTTGCACAGAAAATGAAAACTGACATTCTGTTTCTACATAGCCTGACGTCGTCAAGTGTTAATCCTGACGCCGTCAGGTTGTCCTGACAAAAAGTGGTATGATGTTTTTCTGGAAAAATTACCTCATTAAAACCTGGAAAAATTTCTCAGAAAACATTCATTATGACTCAATACAAGCATTTGACTCTAACAAACACACCAATATATACAATTTCACTTATCGTTAATCTCATGTTCGTGTTCTTAAAAACATATGTGATCTTCTCTACACATATATTTTTTGTAAAATACCTTTATATGCAATTAAAACGAAGTTAAAAACAAAATAAAGCATTTTCACAAAGTAATATAAACATGAGAATCAACCAATAATGAAAAAGATATATAAAACACACAAATAAAAATGAAAAACAAAAATGCGAATAAATAAACAAGGGTTGCCTCCCAAGAAGCGCTTGTTTTTGTTCGAGTCACGAGCTTGACTCTACCCTTACTTAACGGATAAAGGGGAAGTTTTTCCTACACTTAAGTTTAAGTGCGGATGATAGTAGTAATGCACATCCTTAAGGTGGAAATTTGCCACGTGAGGAGAGGGTGATGGGTAATTTATATGTCTAAAAGAGTGTGCTCATATCATACTAACCTTACCTAATTCTATTGGTGTAGCGGGTGAATCAAGTCTTTCAACTTGAAAGGGATCATCTTCTATCAACTTTGAGAGATTCTTAGTTAAGGATCCATCTTCACCTAATAAACCCGGTTTAAACCCGTAAGGTTTCTAGTGATCAATCATAAATGGGTGATGTAAGTATGTAAGGTCATGGTTCACTCCTATATTAGCTTCCACTCTACATGGCTTAGAGTCTACTACCTTTATCTTAACATTATCTGGACTACATGGTTTGATGGGTGAATTGGGGCCTAATTCAATTCCTAGATTCACATCTATGGATGGAAAGTTGGGCAATGGTTTTGGTTGAGACTCTGGTTTATCAAAACTAGGAACATCCTTAGAACTAAGAGAATTCAAAACTATTCCCTCTAGTTGTTTTTGGTTCAAAGGTTCTACCTCCATCAGGATTCCTAAAGTTTCTTCTACTTCTTTCGGGTAAGTCACAGGTGGTGTGTGTTCCTCAAGTGATGGTAGGACTTGTGGGGTATCCGGTGGGATTGTATTTTCTACTCTATCCTCCATCCTATCTATATCACCTATACGTTTATTTTGTACTATGGTAACACCTAACCATGACATGCACCTAGGTACCTCAACTCTAACCATCTCATTCCTAAACAAACTTTCTGACTGAGCCTTCCAAATTGAAAATAGGTCTAAACTTTTGTTGATCCCAGTTGAGCAAACGATCTATATAGAAACTGACTTGTAACAAAAGCTTATCAAGTATTACGCGGAATTTAACACTTGATCTTAAGAAGAACAATTAACTTTCAACACCTCAATATTATTTATTAATACGAATACTCTTACAAGATAGGGTTTTGCAACCTTGAAGTGAATCGACTTTAGATATCTAACATACGTATATCTAATCTAACCTAGAACCTCCTTTTATAGACTAAGGAGTTCTATACAATATACAATACGTAACCTATAAGATAAATATCTTTTCCATATTTATCTGATACAATTAAACTAACCGACTATATAACACTAGCAGTGTTTACAATATACTATCACGGTTACACAATACTACTAGTCACGTTATCTTCATCGTGGTTACACTTCTTCGTCCCGTGGTTATCTTCAAGCTTGTCCGTGGTTCCAATACTTAAAGTAATTCATCATCCAAGGAACCTAAAACCCAACAATCCTCCCCTAAACTTGATAAATTCTAACAAAATTCTCAAGTTTCTCTTAAACTCAAAACATCTGATATGGAGGATGTAGCCAAACACTTACTTGCTTTAAGTATATTCTCATACTTCTTCAACAAGTCATAAGCTTGACCATCATAGGACAATAACATCTTGAAACAACCCGGCTTTAACATCTCGAGCAATTATTCCCGATGCTTATTCAATTTAGGATAATCACCTTCTACAAGCATATAAATAATCGTCCCGTAAACATAGAACATGAACTCCACAGTTTTGATATAAAACCAACGAGTAACTTGACCATTGTAGAGTCCCCGCCATTCAAGTTCAAGATGAGTAGGTTCAAATAGAATCTTCAAATTATGATACAACAACCTCTCATGATAATCATCTGGATGTACTTCACCAAAGTTATTCTTGTAAAGTATCCAAAGATTCATCAAATCATCTCTATCAAAATATTGAAGCATTTGAGAAAATTTATTATACTCAAAAACTTCATTATTGAGTCTTTGAATTTTCCAAACTCCTTCACTTCCATCTAAAAGATTAAACTCATAAGAAATGATTTGATTCACATCTGCAACAACTTTTAACTTCTTAGAATCAGATGTCTCCTGAACCTCGATGTTCTTTTCGTTTACTTTGCATCCATGCATCATGCTCTTTAATCCACTCTTTCTCCTTTTGAGAATTCATTGGACATAAATCATCATTATTAATTCTCATACATGTCTTATAGATTTCCAAGATTCTGTTAAATGAACAGTACTAAGATTTTCGAAACATATATACCGTAATTCTTGATAATCCTCATTAAAGCATTCCTCAACTGAGCAATAGAAGGAGGTTTCTTTCTTACAATTTTCTTCCTTTCTTTACTAACCTTCTTTGCTAACATTCCCGTAAGTCTAGCCTTTTCTTCATCATCAAACAAAGCCCATTCTTGTATCAGATACTCATCATTGATCAATTCTGAAGCTTTAAGATAGTTTTGAGATTCATACCATGTAGCTAATAACTTCTGACTAGCTTCTTCTTCATCTTGCTTTCTCTTCTCCAAAACCGCTTTATCCTTCTCTTCTAAACTTCTAGCAAACTCTTCATCATAAGCCTCTTGTTCTATTTTATTTTTGAACTTCAGTACTACTTCTTTGCCTTTTCCAACATTAGATTTGACCTTTTCTTCTTCAAAGATTCACCAATAACCAAATTTTTACCTTTTGGTTTACCTTTTGATTTAGTAGCAGTAGACTGAATATCTAAAACAGGTTCAATGATTGAAGTAGATATAGATGATGTTTTGCTCAGATGAATCAATGAGCTTGCAACCTCTTTCTCTACTTCTTTAGGCTTAGATGATAACTCAGAAAGAGTTGTCACAACAAGAGAAGTAGTTGTGATAGCAAAGTGGGTATGACAATGGTAGGAACAATAACCATTCAAACTACATCCATGGTTACAAAAGTACTAACCATGGTTGCAGATATACTGTCAGTGTTGTGTTCTAACTACATCAACATTTTTCAAGTCTTCAAGAACAATCGCATTCCCAGCCTTTATCGAAACCGTAAAATCTTGATCTCCACTGCCAACCTCTTCCTCCATAGTAACACCTACGATAAATTCACAACCTCCCCTAATTCATACCATCACTCCTCCCCCGCTTGGATACATCATTCACATTTAGATCGCAGAGAAACGACCTTCTTTTTCTTCTTCGGCAAAGCTTTCAAAGCAGAACTCCGTGTCTTTTCACTTTCTCCAAAACCAAGACTTTATGCTTCAACCGCCAATATCCTTACCCCGAGTACGATAACTCCTCAGAAACTAGAAACAAGTACTCCGTAGCACATTTAACCGCAATTCATTTAAGCTGTTCAAGAATGTCCTCCCACTTCGACCTCGTGTTAACCGGTCCGAGAGGTGGATCATCGAAAAGTCATCGTACATAGTCATTAACCGTCAATTCATTCTCGGTTCCAACCTATCCTCATCACTTCGAAGCTGTGTGAACTGCCCGAAGCGGTGAATCCTTGGACATAGAAAACATAGCACCGCATCGAGCCTGATCATCTATGTACCTGTAGCAGCCTTGGCTAGGGATACCTCCACCTGTGTTAAGCTCCAAAGAACTTTCCACATTAGAAGTTGCCAAAGGTCGGGTCTTATTGATGTTCCCACTATCCCACCTCAGATCTAAGCATGAATCAAGAGGGAAGCCCTTCCAATCATGTCACCTCCACACCGTGTGACAGCCTCATTAACCATATCACTAGCACTAGCCGAGGAAGCCGAGTACCTTCGTAAAACCTCAAAATCAGTAGAAAAATTAAGCATGTGAGGAAATAAAGGAACATCTTGAATAACAACATTCTGTGGTCGATTCCTCATATGAGCAAACACTCTAGGAAGCATACGATGAACCTCATATTCTCTAAGATGTTCAATTGGATCCTGTATTGGATGTGCCACTAGCAACTGAACAAATCGAGGATACAAATAATATTTACCCTTCTTCCTAAGATTCTGCACTAACCCCTCATATATCATCCTAGACCAATTAAACTTCCTTCCATCGGACAAACAAATAATAGCAAGTGAGCAATTTTGGAAGGAAAATCATTAAAGCCTGTGGTCTTATTGCTCATACACATCAATAAAGTATGAATCAAAAACTTCCATTGTTGAGAAAACATACTCTTAAAAATTGTACCTTGTTACCCCTGTGTGTGTAACCTAATCGCTCTAAACCAAGAATAATCTCAACATCTGTAAGATTCTCAACACCATCAGCATCATCAAGCCTCAAAACTTCTCTAATAAGCTCCTCGAAACAAATATCATGCTCATCCACCATAGTACGAAAAACCTCCAACCCATTAACCTCTTCAAGTTTAGCATTCTTCCAAAACCGAAATATAGGCTTTATAAATGGTAGGTTCAACTGTTAAAGCAAAGTGAATGTGACTATGAGCAAGAAAATCAATCATTTGATGAAACCCTTCGAGCAGCATCTTGCGTGAGAATAGCAACAAGATTATGTGAAGTGGAGTACGTATCGCATTGATCAAGGGTTCCATTGATGTAAATGAAGTGAGTTTGTGAAGAAATTAATAAAAGTGATTAGGGTTTTAGGATATTTGCAATTGAAAGTGATCCATCCGTGGAAGTGATATATATACTTTTGCCAAAGTGACAAAACAACCTCAAGTATCAAAACAGTAACATACTATCCATTGTTCCACAACAACTGTCCGCAGTTATAATACACCATCAGTGGATACAGATAAGTACTTCTCCAACGGTTCCAAATTAGAGCAAGCAAATCCATGCCGCTTGAAAAGTGATCTCACAAAATAGGAAGGATTACACAAAACCATATACATAATTTTTTTTTTAAACATAAGCAACAAACATACTAGCTCCTTATGCACACACATCCTTTTTTCGCAAGACAACACAAAAAAAACACAAAGACAAAGATTTTAGATGTCAGTGGTTAGTAATAGCCAGAAGTGGTTACAAACAACTTATCCGAGGTTAGAACAAGAAAGTCAACTTAGTCAACTTCTAGAATATATCTCAGCCTAATCCCCAAAACCTCATTAACTCTCCAACCACATTTAACCTGCCCCTTAGTTACTTCAGAAACCCTAATCCTCACTTATAAAAAGCACGCACATATCAAATAACACCCAAACCAACCAAAAGAGAAAAACCCTAATTGCTCCAAAATCCCAATCAATCAAAATGTGGAACCCTAGTTGGAACAAACCGTAAGTGGTTGATCTAACCACCTCCTCATCCTCTTCATCATCTTCATCATCAAGTGAAGATGAAAACCCATGGCTAACCTATTTGCCTCCACTAGAACCAAGACCAAGAAAATCTCCATTTCTTCCATCATCTAAAGATGATAGTGTGGTGGATCCAAGTGATGCCTCTGAAGATTCTGATGACTCTTCTAAGAAGAGACCTTCAAACCCCAAACCTTCATCCTCTAACCCCCAACCAAGACCACGAGCAAGAAACCCACCACTCCCTAGAGACAGAGAGGTGGTTCTTGGTCTTAGAGCACCAAGTCATGGTGCTTCTTCACTCATCGTAACTGTGAAGGAAAAAGGGAAGATGGAGTAAGTTGCTGAATGGTGGTAAGAGAAGATGGAGCACAAGAAGAAGATCATATCTTCCATCTATCCGCCACAATCGCTTCAGCTTCTTCGCTTGCATCAATCCATCCTTTCCATTTTGATCCTTAGTCGCTTGTTTGCATATGATAAATGCATATCCAGCATTCAAACGATATCGGCAAGGATAGTAGTAGTAGAAATCATGTATAGATGTAGTCTTTATTTAGCACTTGAAGTTTCATTGTAAGTCGTAAGTCGTAAACTGCTTTGTTGAATGAACAATGCAACTTCAGGACTTCTTGCATCTCAATAATGATTTAGCATTTTCCTGCACAATGGTTAGTGGAAGCACAGAACAACAAGCAGTGGATAGATGATCTCTATCAGTGGTTAGAAACAACACTATCAGTGGATATTAAAAGAAATAGCAATATCAAGATTACATAATAACAATTCCAATACTTTTACAAGCTTATGCAAAACAATTTGAGAAATTTAGAGATTAATCATTCCAATACTAACAACAAGATACTGAAACCTCCCCACATCAAAAGCTTTTGTGAGAAGATCGAACATTGAAATCAGATGAATTTTACCATTTGAATCAACATTTTCTCATTACAATCTCTAATAAAGTGATGTCTTATCTCAATATGTTTAGTTCTAGAATGTAAACAGATTTTTGATAATGCAAATTGTACTGTTATTATCAATGTAAATCTTAGTATGCATAAAATTGTACCCAAAATCCAAAGAATTGATTCTCAATCCAAAGAACTTGACCACGCTAACTAGCAGCAGCCATATATTCAGCTTCAGTTGTAGAATTAGCCACAATAGTTTGCTTTTTACACCGCCAAGAGATTAATCGCTTCCCAAGAACTGACATCCTCCGGTAGACTTCCTATCCGCACTAGCTTCAAAGATAGTCACCGCCATGTAGGCCACCAAATCAAAAGGAGAATCCTTAGAGTACTAAAGGCCCAATTTAGGATGACCTTTCAAATACCTAAAGATCCTCTTAACAACATTCATGTGTGAGGTATTGGGTGTTACTTGAAATCTTGCACACACACATACCGAGAACATAATGTCCGCCCGATGCAGAAGATACATCAAAGATCCAATCATGGATCTGCATAATTTCAAATCAACCTTGGGACTTCCATCATCCGGTAGCATAGGTTTCTCGAAGTCTCCATTGGTGTACTTGCACTTTTTACATCTTGAAACCCAAATTTCTTCAATACATCTGCTACATACTTGTCTTGACTAATAAAAATACCATCACCCTTTGTTGAACCTGTAGCTCCAAAAAGAAAGTGAGTTCTCCCATAGAACTCATCTCAAACTTATCATGCATAAGTTTCTCAAAATCTCTGCATAGCTCCTTGTTAGTAGACCCAAAGATGATGTCATCTACATAAACCTGAACCAGTAATATATCATCTTTGTGCTTTCTAATGAACAAAGTTTTATCAATCAGTCCTCTCTTAAACCCATTGTCCATCAAATAAGTAGATAGGCATTCATACCATGCCCTAGAGCCCCTGATGCAGTCCATACATAGCCTTCCTCACCCCGTAAACCTTGTCGATGATCGGGATCTTCAAAACCGTGAGGTTGACAAACATATACCTCTTCTTCAATAGTGCCATATAAAAATGCACTTTTAACATCCATCTGATACACAACAAAATTCTTGAATGAAGCATAAGCCAAAACAATCTAATAGCCTCTATCCTTGCAACTGGTGCAAATACTTCATCATAGTCCAAACCTTCAGTTTGTGTGTATCCTTGAGCAACTAATCTTGACTTGTTCCTCACTACAATTCCTCTTTCATCCCTTTTGTTTCTGAACACCCAATAGCCCTCTTCCCATTAGGAAGATCAACCAATGTCCAAACTTCTTGAAGTTTGAACTGAAGAAGCTCCTCTTGCATTGATTCAACCCAACCTTCTTCTTTTAAAGCTTCTTCTATTCTCTTGGGCTCCTTTTGAGACAGAAAACAAGCAAACAAGCAATTTTGCAGATCTTTATGACTGTTTCTTTTGTTAAGAGATCTTGCAAAGAACCCATGTTCGGAAAGGGTTCTGTTCTTTATCCCGCTTCTTGTTTGAACTGAGTATTCAAATTTCCAAGAATCTGTTCCTTGGGATGAATCTTGTGAATTCTGGTAGTAGTAATTGGACTTTCATTGATCACAGTGTCCAAATTAGTCAAATTAGCATTGAAGAATTCATCCATGTTTTCATCATCAGTAGGAGTATCCATCTCTATTAAGTCGGCATATCAGATCATGGATACTCCTCATCACCAAATAGTGGCTTTGGATAAGGTCCAAAGAAAGTACTATCATCGCACTTGTAGCTGAAATTGCACTTGAACTGTCAGTGGTAGAAGATGGCTTGTCAAGCATTTACTGATGGCCTATCAGCCACTTTCAGTAGCTTAGCAAAGCTTGCAGACGCCTTTTCTTCTTTTCAATTTCTTCTACCAACACTGAGTTATCTTGCAATAACTCATCTTTATCTTGATGATGATCAACTTTGCCTGTGATTATGTACATCATCATCAGAGGGACCTTGCTTGTGAATGATGGGAGGAATAGAACCAGCTTTCCACTTGTCAACCAAATAGAACTCTGTTGGAGAATCAGCTTCCTTTGAAGATTTATCTACTTCGTAATCCTTTTGTATACCGCATCAAGTATTAGTGGAAGTTCCAACAATGATAGGCTCATAATTCATAGATTTGGTTAGCATATCAATGTTAAACAGTCAGTCTGGTCCTTTGGTCTCAACACTAGGAGTCTTTTCACTGAATTGAACATGTAGGTTCTCTTCAACAATTCTAGTCCTCCTATTGTATACTCTAAAGGCTTTACTATTGGTAGAATAGCCTAAAAGTATCCATCATCGCTTTTTCCTAAACTTGCCTAGGTAGTCTATGGTATTCAAAATGGTAACATGACACCCAAAAGGTTTTAGGAATGCAATCATTGGCTTCCTACCATGTAACAGCTCATAGGGGGTCTTGTTGTGAGGCTTCACTACCTTACTTCTATTTTGCACATAACATGCAATTCCTACAACTTCAAAAAGGTAGTTGGTAACTTAGACTCGACAACATAGTCCTAGTCAATTAGTGTTCTATTCTTCCTTTCAGCTACACCATTTTGTTGTGGTGTTCTAGCAACACTAAACTGTCTTTCAATACCTTTAGCTATACATAACTGATTCATCACAAAGATTCTTAAACTCGCCCATTATCACATCTCGATTACTTTGACCTTATGACTTACTAAATTTTCTATCTTAGTAATGAAACTCTTAAGAATCTCACTAGTCTCACTCTTAGTAGCCAAAAAGTATACCCAAGAAAATCTACTATAATCATCATGATAACCGTAATACGCTTATGGTTCAAGCTTCGAACAAAGGTTGGTCCAAATAAGTCCATATGAAGCATAAACAGTGGTTGTGTTATGGTGTTTACAGATTTGGTCTTACAAGAAGCTCTATGTTGTTTTCCTTTTGACAAAGCCACACACATTCCTTACACTCAAAACCTTTGAAGGTAACCCTCTCACTAAGTTTCCTTTTACCGTTATTGATTGTTTTGTAATTGAGATGACCTAGCCTTCTATGCCACAAGATTGACTCATCAACGATGCTTTAGCAAACAAACATAAGGACCTCGCTAGGAAGAACATTTTTAAGATCAAAACAATATATATTTTCCTTCCTAGGTACCCTAAGTTGTATAAACTTCTCATCGCATCTTAAACTCGGAGATAACACCACACACTCAGTTTCCCCAAAAGTACCCAGCTTATCACACATTTGAGAAACACTAATAAGTTGTACTTGAGTCCCTCGTATCAAATAGACCTTTTCAAAGTCTAGATTCCCAGCCTGATTGTGCCTCTTCCAAGTATCTTTCCTCCTTTTGGATCATTGCCAAATGCCACATAGCCTCCATCATAAGCTTCAAAATCTTCCAAATTTCTTCCATCCCAAGTCATGTGCCCAGAGCAACCACTATCAAAAACTCCTTTATCTTTTAGCTCAATTTGTAGATTGCCCTGCACATAAGATTACAAAAATTAGTTCCTCTTTGGACCCAAGTCAAGACTGACTTGGGTCTCACTGCATCAAAATATTCAAATTTTGTTAGGTCCATTGATGCACGCTTGACATTATGTAACACCTTTGTCTTAGGCTTCCATTGCCAACTTGCGAGGCCTTAACAAAGATAAAATGATTTCCAACCATCTGATCGTTATCACCTTTGGAATTTTTAAAACTTCTTTTGAATCGTGGTGATATTTGGCTTATCAAGGTGGTTTGACACGCTTAGCCGTGTTTACATTTTGCTTAGCAGTGGTTGGAACCCATTTAGAGAAGCAGACAATAGATTTTGTATTCCCATTCCTCATCAAGACTGCTTTGGAATCATGTTACTCTTAGGATGAGGGTTTGTTTTTCTTGAAAAGTTTTTATGATTTACCCTCCTCCAATGATTCCAAACTTGTGGTCTGTTTTATTACAATTTCTCCTAGTGTTCAAAACTACCACACACAAAACAAGCCTTATTAACACATTGAAACTCATCACCTAATCTACTAGAAATTAGACCATTGAAGCTTCTTTGATTTCCCTAGGTTTAAATTGTTTCATCTGCTCCTAGGAATTTCCCTGTACTCTACAACATTCTTGGTAACTTTAGCTCCAAATCTAGGTACAAGGTTGACTTGTTTAGAATCAACTTTCTTAACTGACTCTATCTTTTCAGACTTAGTTGATTCAAGACTAACATCCTCGAATCGATTCCCAATCTTCAATTATGGGAGCACCGTGATAACTTATCGAACTTATCTTAGGTGTTTCAGTCTTATTTACTTCTTCAACAGGTTTATTAAAACTGAATTCACTACTAAATGACAGTTCTTTAACCGGTGGTGCATGTTTCATTAAGGGGGGTGGTGGCATATCATTGTACCCTATACCAGTACCATCTCTAAGTAGTTTTTGGCCAATTGGTTTCTGTACAAGGTCAGAAGCATATTGTAATTTAGCAACCCTAACAATATGTTTTTCTTTTTCCTCTAGTGCCTGAACTTTTAAACTTTCTGCGCGCTAGTCTATCTTTAAGCATGGTAATCTCTCTGTTTTTAAGATCAATTTCACCACCTAGTATATTGATTTTTTCTACATACTCAAATTCACATATAATACAGAATTTTAGCCTCTCTTCCATACCCTCTAAGCCAACTTTATATCCTAAGTTATCTAGAGTTAATCTATCTACTTCTTTTCTCAAACTCTCAGTGATAGCCTTTTGAGACTCTAAGCTATCAAGACATGATTTAAAAGAACAAGTAGATGTTTTAGAATCATTTGATACCTCGAATCTGAACCTTAAGATGAAGCATAGGCCATAAGAGCAAAGTTATGCTCTTTAGAAGCTTCACTAGCAAGAAAAGTTGCATTTGGACCTTCTTCAATTTGCTCACTCCAATCATAATCACCAAGTCCATCCTGAGCAACCAAAGCTGAAGTAATAGTAGGCTCTTCTTTTGTCTTCTTTATGCCCTCAAGTCTTTTAGGAGCTCGACATTCCCTAGCAAAGTGACCTTTCTTCTTGCAATTAAAGCACTCCATCTTGCTTTTGTCGAATCCAGCTCTTCTTTGACCATCATACTTCACCTGTCTTCCAGTCCTCCTCAGAAACTTCCTTGCTTGAAGAGTCAACATTGCCATTTGCCATTGAAGATTAATCTCTTCAAGATCATCGTGATCAATTTCATCCGGATCTTGATTCGAACAAGAACACCGGTAGTTAAATCAGCCAGAAAAGCACAGATTGCACCATCACTGACATTATCACTAACAATGGTATTGTTTGCAATAGCCGTGGTTATACCATAGGCAGCAGTGGATGCATCTTGTGGACTTTTGTGATTAGTGGAGACAAAAGCAATGTTTTGATTAGAAGAAGACGAGTTAGTAAAGGTATTTTCGGACTCATAGACCTTCAAGTTATTAAAGAGATTGTCTAGAGTCATTGTAGGAAAGTCTGTCATGTTTCTCCACACAATGGTATGAATAGCCCAATCAGATGATAAGCTCCTTATGAACTTCAAATTAATGTCTTCTTGAAGGAACTTGTAACCCACAGCCTTCAGTTGACTGATGAGTTTTTGAAGCCTATTATATGTACCATCAATCTTTTCTCCACTTTGAGCAGTGAAGGTTTCAAACTGATGCTTAAGCATGTTCATTCTTGACTTCTTGGTGGCTTCATTCCCAAAGAAACCTTAATTCAAGAGCATCCAATAGTTCTTTAGCTAAATCATACTGATCAAAGTCTAATGCATACTCATTAGGTATTCCCATGGAGAGAATACTATGAGCTTTTATCTCCATCTTCCTCTTAGCTTTATCAGGTTCACTGACAATAATAATTTCCTTACCATCCTCACCCTTCTTGGGAAGAGAGTCTCCCTTTTCAACAACATCCCATAGAGCATAATCAATCATGCGAATGTACTGCCTCATTCGCATCCTCCAAATTTGATATTCACCATGTTTGAGCATGGGAACCTTAGAAGCAGTCACCATATGAGTTTCTTCAGACATCTTAACTTCCTTAAGTATAAATTAATAGAATTCTTCTTGATAACAGTTTCTAGATCACAAGCTCTGATACCACTTGTTGATCCCAGTTGAGCAAACGATCTATATAGAAACTGACTTGTAACAAAAGCTTATCAAGTATTACGCAGAATTTAACACTTGATCTTAAGAAGAACAATTAACTTTCAACACCTCAATATTATTTATTAATACTAATACTCTTACATGATAGGGTTTTGCAACCTTGAAGTGAATCGACTTTAGATATCTAACACGCGTATATCTAATCTAACCTAGAACCTCCTTTTATAGACTAAGGAGTTCTATACAATATACAATTCGTAACCTACAAGATAAATATCTTTTCCATATTTATCTGATACAATTAAACTAACCGACTATATAACACTAGCAGTGTTTACAATATACTATCACGTTACACAATACTACTAGTCAGTTATCTTCATCAGCTGTTACACTTCTTCAGTCAGTGGTTATCTTCAAGCTTGTCCGTGGTTCCAATACTTAAAGTAATTCATCATCCAAGGAACCTAAAACCCAACAACTTTCATTTTTTTGGGTCCCATGTTCCACTTCTAAATTGGGCATTAATCTCAAAGATTTCCCATGCATCTGGAACACCATGTCCCCAAATATCCCCATCCGCTATATAGTCAAGTCTCATTTGGGTTTCGTGGTTGATACGAGTGTAAAAGAATTGAAGTGAAAATAATAAATCAAGACCATGATGAAGGACCTTTTTTAGTAAGTTTTTAATTCGAGTCCATGCATCAGGAAAAGATTCATTATGATGTTGTTGGAATCTCAAGATCTCATTTTGGAGTGGAAAAGGTAGATTATGTAGTGGATTTTGTTGATTGGGTGAAATTTTGGCGGATTCGCATTCTCCATGATGGTGAACGGAAGAGTCAATGGACAAGTTTTACAAACAAAGGCACAAAGAAAAAGATAGAGTACAAGAAGGATAATAAAAAGAAAGTAAAAATCTCACTTGATAGGAATCTAGTGAGTAGACATAAACGAGATAGAAGTCTAACTAGCTATCTATTCCCTGACAACAGCGCCTAAAACTTGATGGGGAGTTTGAGATCGAGAAAACCTCCTTTTATACGAGCAAGTTTTTCAACCCTCTAGGCAGTGAACCTAATCGTTGTAGTGTAGTATGTGGTCGCATTGTGGTATTGATATCGTTCTAGGGGAATAGGAATGCTAGAAAGAGATATATGATGAGAAGGTGAGGTTGAGTAAGATTGTTTTTAGTCTTTTTTATGGTTTCTTAGAAAGCAAAGGTAAAAAAATCTTGGGGTATAAGATTGGGGGTGGTACTTCTATCGATTTTCTACTACTCTTACTAATTAACTAATTATCTAATTACCTAAGGATAGATTATGTTTAATTGAGGTGTGCCTGTATGATGATTAAAGATGTGTTTAGTTAAATGCTATTAATCCCTAGTTATCTCTTATTGGTTAGTTCAATTATCACTTCCTTTATCTTAATTGATGCGTTGTATTCCATTTGGTCGTAGGGTGGTGCCTAATTCCCTAGTTCTATGAATTGCAACTCTCCTCTTGAAGACCCGGGATCGGCAAGTGCAATGGCATCTCCCCCGAATACACTACTATCCTAAAGCTACAATTCACACAATAAACACAACAAATGGCCTAATGTGAACTCAAATGATTTTTTACTATTTAGGACGTTCAAGCTTGCAACATGAAAGAAGAAGCCAGTTTTCCTTAATCTAGCGTCTACCAATTAAGACAAGAGACAACCTAACAACAGTTAATAACTAGGTTTCATAGATCTAAGCAAGCACATGGATAATTTAGCTAGACATGTTAAACAAGCAAGCATACACACATACAATTGAACATGGGTAGACATAATGTAAAATTGGATAAACAAACTTATCTTTTGATGTAAAATAGCGTATAGGACCCTAGAATACTGTCCAAGTCATACTACAACTGAGTTAGGGGTTGCTTTCCAAATTTCTACCTCTCAAATATAAAAAAATCGAATTATATATATAGATTTATAATCGCGACGGCGTCACCTTTTGCTAGTGACGCCGTCAGGTCGCCGTCATTAGTGTTTTGTTTAGGCCAAGTCATTGTTGGGACGGTGTCAGGTGAGATGTGTGACGCCGTCAGTCTTCATGCAGGACGTCGTCTGAATCTTGGATCTTGGGTGTCTAGTGTAGAATTTGTAAGTGAAGCCTTCTAGAGTTTAAGCGTAACACCGTCAGTCTTTAGGACAAGAAATTCTGCTGAGTCGTCGCGTGCACTCTTGATCAAAACTTGTATAGAGGGACGGCGTCGCCCTTTAGTTGGGACATCGTAAGGTGTGCTGGAGTGCCTTTGATCTTGACTTTGCCATTTTCTTCATGTTTTCACCCTTTTCATCCAAATATGCTTCATTCCAGCATTTTGCTTCCAAAAGACCTAAAATGTGAAAAGGAACAATTTTAAGTAGTAACGGATATAAAATACGTCAATTTAGGGCTTAAATGTCCCCCTAAAAGCGTATGTTTCAAATTCCTTATCAATGAAACTATTAGCTAAACGAAGTCCAATGCCATTGGCAAGTTCAGTAAGCTTTTCTCTAGGTAAAGCCTTAGTGAAAGGATCCACTAAGTTTTCATCTGTCTGAACTTTCAGTAAATTTATTTCACCTTCGCAGACTTATTCCCAAAAATAGTGATACTTCTATAGAAAATTTATGGTGCCCTTCATGACTCCAAGTTCACTGGCAAATATGATTGCAACGGAATTGTCGCAATACATATCAATAGGCGATTCAATTTAAGGCATAACACCAAGCCCTGAAATGAATTTCCTAATCCAAACAGCCTCTATTGCAGCTTTCGAAGCATTTATGTATTCAGCTTCTGTTGTAGACATCGAGATTGTACTCTGCTTCTTGCTCTTCTTGTCTACTACTCCTCCATTAATGACAAAAACATATATCGTCTAAGAATTCTTATCATCTTTATCACATTGCCAGGACGCATCATAGAAACCTGTAACATCAAGCTCTGTATTTGGATTTCCACCATACACTAGAAACATATCTTTCATATTCCTAAGATACTTTAGAATATGTTTAACAGCACTCTAGTGAAGTTTACTCAGATTCTGTTGATATCGACTGGTCATATTTTGAGCGAACGGCACAGCTGGCCTTGTGCATCTTACCGCATACATTATAGACCCTACTGCTGAAGCATAAGGAACTTCACTCATGCGTGCCACCTCTACAGGTGTTGAAGCATACATTTCGTGACATAAGCCAGTTTTTACTTCCATCGGCAAATATCCTTCCTTGGAATTTTGCATATTGAATATCTTAAATATTTTATCAATGTAAGCGCTTTGACTTAAACCAATTAACCATTTTGATCTATCTCTGTAGATCTTGATTCCCAGAATGTATACAGTTTCTCCTAAATCTTTCATAGAAAAACACTTTCCAAGATATGTCTTAACATTTTGCAAACTTAGAATGTCTTTTCCCATAATTAATATGTTATCAACATATAGGATAAGCAAAATTACATCACTCCCACTAGCTTTGTGATATACACATGGCTCATCAAGATTCTGAATAAATCTATACCTTTTGATTACTTCATCAAATCTCTTATTTCATTGTCTTGATGCTTGCTTAAATCCATAAATGGATCTTTGAAGTTTGCATACATGGTTTGGAAATTGTTGATTCAAAAACCCCTCAGACTGCGCATGTAGATGTCTTTATCTAGGCGACCATTTAAAAAGGCGGTTTTGACATCCATCTGCCATATCTCATACTCATAGTACGCTGCTATAGTTATGAGAATTCTAATAGCTCTAATGTCTGCTACAGGAGAAAAGGTCTCCTTGTAGTCAACCCCATAGGTTTGAGTAAAGCCTTTAGCTACCAGACGAGCCTTATAGATGTGTACATTGCCATCCATATTAGTCTTTTTCTTATAGAGCCACTTACTTCCAACAACCTTAGTTGGGAGGTAAGTCGACATCTTCCCAGACTTCATTTTCTTTCAAGGATTGCATTTCCCCATTCATTGTAGCTTGCCATTTGTCCTTTTTAGGATCAGCCATGGCAGCTCTATAATTAGTAGGCTCTCCAAGATCCCCTAATATAGTTTCCTCAACTTCTACGTTAAGACATAAACGTTCAGGTGCACGCATGGTTCTTATAGATCTACGAATGGGAACCACTTCAACTTCAGGTGGAGGACCTAGACTATTAGGTTCCATAGGAAGTACGCTAGTTTTTTTAGAAGGTAATGCATCTTCATGATCATCTTTCAGATCATAAACTCTCCCATTGAATTCTTGAGATACGAGATCCTTTTCAAGAAAATCTACATACCTAGCAACAATTACTTTATTTTCAGGTGGAAAGTAAAAGTAGTAACCCATCATTTCCTTTGGGTATCCTACAATGATACACTTTACAGATCTCTGTTGGAGTTTATCTGCTGAGTCACGTCTTACATACGCTTCGCAACCCCAAACCTTTTAATAAGACAAGTTAGGAGCTTTACCATTTCATATTTCATATGGTGTCGTATCAACCTTTTTGGTAGGAACCATATTTAGAATACGAACAGCAGATTCTAAAGCATAATCCCAAAGAGATAAAGGAAGAGTAGTAAGATTAAACATTGATCGCACCATGTCTAACAATGTATGATTTCTTCTCTCAGATACACCATTTTATTATTGAGTATATGGATATGTGAGATTCTTGAAAATTCCATTCTTAGCTAAATAATCTTTAAACTCTTGGCTTAGGTATTCACCGCCTCTATCGGATCGAAGAGCTTTAATCTTCTTTCCTAATGGCAACTCTACTTCTACTTTGAAAACCTTAAATGTTTCAAACACCTCATGTTTATGTTTAATTAAAGAAACATAACCATAGCGGCTGAAATCATCTGTAAAGGTTAAGAAGTAGCTAGCACCTCTCCTTGACACATCTCTAAGTGGTCCACACACATCAGCATGAATTAGACCAAGTAGATCAGACGCCCTCTCCATATTACTATTAAAAGATTTCTTTGTCATCTTCCCAGATATATAAGACTCACATTTATCAAATGATTCATCATTGATAATTTTCAAAAGCCCATCACGTTGTAGCTTTTCCATGCGAGTCTTGCCTATATGAGCAAGTCTATAATGCCAAAGATAATAAGAATTCAACAATAACTTTATCTTATTGATGCTAAACATCGAATTATTCTTATTGGTAACATTATCAAACATGTCAATTTCAAACACACCATTCACAACAACAACATTAAAAAATACCATTTAAAGAAACAGAAATTCCATTACTTGTGATAGTGTGATTAAAACCAAGATCCAACAAAAATGAAAAGGAAACAACACTTATAATAATAAAAGATGCATAATAACAATTATTTAATGACAGTACTAAGCCCGAAGGAAAAACTAAATTAAACACTCCTATGGCCTCAACAACTACAGGTGATCTATTGCCCACATGCAGATATTGCTCCTCATAAGACAACTTCGTTTCCACTATAAACCCCTGCAGTGTATTACAAATGTGAATACCACATCCAATATCATATACACATGAATTAATTTTATAATTTAGTGTAAATAATTCAATCATAAATAAGTTACCTGAAGTGCTGGCGCCCAAGTGTCTAGAATTCTTCTTCTTATTTTGTCGCAAATCATCGAGATAAAGAGCACAATTTCTCTTCCAGTGACCCACTACATTGCAGTAGTGGCAAGCCTGATCCTTCTTGGGATTCTCTTTCTTCTTAGGAGGATATTTCTTAGGTTCAGGTTGATAGGCCATAACTTGCTTACCCTTATCAGCATTTCCCCTTCCTTTACCCTTTTTGTTCATATGCGGTTTTGGCTTGTTGATCCTACCACCCTGAATAGCCAGTACCTGGGGAGTATGTGGCTTTCGTGGTAACCCTTTCTCGTAATCAATGAGCAATGCGTGCAATTCAGTTACTGTCTTCCCCGTGCAATGCATATTGAAATTACTAACAAAACCACTAAATTCCTTATTCAGGGATCTATTGTTTAATTTAACAGGAATATCTTTTTTATATATCTTGCCAAGTGCTTGCAGTTGGTCCATGTAACCCTTCATTTCCAACACATGTGCACTTACAGGTTTACCATCTGCCTACTTATAGCTGTGAAGAGCATCGATCAAATCATAGATTTCAACAGCCTGTGGTTTCTCAAAAATTCGTGTGAGTTCGCTGAGCATGTCATAAGGGAAATAATTCTCAAATTGCTTTTGTAAAGCAGATGTCATCATTCCCAACATCAAACAAGCCACTTCATTATGTTTCTTGTATTCAACTTTCCATTATGCTTTTTCCTCATTTGATGCTTCGGCAGGAGGTTCAACAGGACAAGGCTAATAAAAATAATCCAATTTCTCAGCCACTCTACAAACAATACTCAGTGCTTGAAACCAGTCATTGAAATTTTGTGAGCCAGTCAATTTTTCTCGCTCAAAGAAAGTTATGAATGCATAACATAGTGTAGTGTTATCATTTTGAGCCATTTCTACAGAAAGAAGTTCAAATATTAGAATTTTCGATAATACAACTTTTAAAAAAAATAAAATACCCAAGGAAATATTCATATAACCATAGAATTTTCTCGAAAACTAGGACCCAAATTATCATAGTCCATTACATCGGTTAATCTGCTAGCAATGAATGTATAAAATAAGGTAATCTGCCAAACAATAATTGGCAAACAATTTCCAATTCCTAGATCATTATGGGATTTACATTGCCAAATGATACGCTTACACAGGGCGTTCGGGGTGAAAGGAACTTCCTTTTCGTCGAGCAAGTTTTTCAACACCCTAGGCAGTGAACCTAATCGTTGTAGTGTAGTATTAGGGTAAGCCACGGGTATTGATATCGTTCTCTAGGGGAATAGAATGCTAGTTGAGAAATTACTACTCTAAGGTTGGGGTTGAGGAAGATTATTTTTTAGCTTTTTATATTTTTTAGAAAATGGAAATTACGAATCTCGGGGTTTGGTATTTCTACCGACTACTTCTACTTATCTAATTATCTAATCTAAGCTAGGGGGTTTGGTATTGTTGTGTGCTCGTATGATGATTAAGAATGTATTTACTTAGGTTTTATTACTCCCTAGTTATCTCCTATTGATGGTTGAATTGTCGCGTCCTTATTCTTAACGCGTTGTGTGTCTAAGGTCGTAGGGTATGCGTTTATCCCTAACTCTTTGAAACTACCAAAGGTTAATGACTACAAAATCTCTAGGATTCATAAACTTAACACTAAGGTACTCTTTCGATGTTTAGCCTACGATTCCACTAGTGACTATAAGCTAAGGTTCACAAAGATTAATCAAGCATTAATGACACAACGGATGACCTATCGCAATACTAGATCATTAACAATTAAGATAAGAGACAACCAATCAATATTCAATAACTAAGTTTCATATTACCTAAGCAAACACACAAATAAATTAGTCGGACATGGGAAACATGCAAGCATACACACAATCATTTGAAGACATAATTGAATCAATGAAGTAAAACACTTATCTTGATGTAAGATAGGGTATGGAACCCTAAAATACTGTACAAGACAGCCTTGGTTCGGTTTAGGTTTTTACTCCACAAAACTACACTCTGAAAACTACAATTTTCGATGTCTATATATAATGTTACATTCGCGACGGCGGCACTATTTAATTGTGACGCCGTCGGGTCGCCATTATTAAGTTTTCGTCTTGGCCACGTTAACATTGTGACGGCGTCACCTTATGCCTATGATGCCGCCGCCGGTCTCATGCGGATCAAATCTAGGCCGTCTGAGCTGCGACGCCCTACTCTTGACGCCGTCACTTGATAATTAGCAATTTGGCTACTGAGCTGTCATAAAATATGCACGACGGCGTCGCCATTTTGTCCCCTTTTAGTTGTGGCGTCGTCCCATTCAGTTCAAGCAGCTTAAGTGTCTCGATTCTTGACTTTGGCCATTTTCTTCGTATATTCGCGCCTTTTCGTCCGAATAAGTGTCATTTCAGCAATTTGCCTTCAAGAGACCTAAAAAGTGAAAAGGAACGAAATTAAGTAATAACGGATACAAAAGTGATCAATTAAGGGCTTAAATGACCCCTCAAAATGGTAACTTTTAAATCCTTATCAAATATCCCTACACTTGATATTTGCTTGTCCTCAAGCAAATGTACTTTTAGCCAATTAATTTATAAGCTAGGGGTCATGAAGCATTGATTTAGAACTATTCACAACAAATATAAGCCTCGCAAAAGTCATAACAAGCACGGAAAATACATAATAGCACCTCACAAGGGGTGTTTAGATACTCACATCTCTCGGGTGTATATGAAATATATCAAAGTGGAAATGGAAGATAAACACTCATTAACCGGTCCTAGTGCATAGATTACCATAGGCTTGAGACTAGATCAAACCTCCATCGCTTTGGCGTAAGCACCTAAGAAAGACTATCCAAGAGGTCTTTTAAAGAGTTGTAATGTTAGGCTTACGGTAGGGAAACAAAGGGTTTGGTGGGATAGGCGATTTAGTGGTGGCAAGTCAAAAATTTATATGTTACAAGCATGAGAAGAATGGCGTTGCTAAGCCAAGACTCGACACTCTAAACTCTAGATAACTGAAATAAACATACATAAATTTAAAAATTGATGTAGGATGGTAGCCCATATGTTTTTTTTTTCTTCGATTTTTTTTTTATTTATTTTTTTTCCATACACTTTTACTCTACCATCCTCTACGATAACATCAAAATAATAGAGATTTATAGGCACATCCCTACACTTCATTTTTTATTACTCTAACACTAATTTGACCCCAATTGAAAAGATCAAAACACTTGGAATACATTATTACGCAAATAAAGGGAATTTGAATTTAACGTTCCTTCCCGTCACTTCATAAACTTTAACTTTTCCCATGAGTCCTAATCGTCCCAAAACTGTGTACAAAGGATATGACTCGACTTAGCAACTTATGCAAGCAACTAGATAATTGAACTAAGGGTTTAGTATGATAACAATAATGCACTAAAAGTGAGTGCATACAAGATAGGCAAAGGTGATTTGGGTGTACATTTGGGGGTGGGGTGTAAACAATGCTCTTCATTGATATTCCGGAAAACCGAAACATCACGAGAATCACGAAAATGATAGGCTCTAAGGGGTTAACTAGGGGTATCGTTTACTAAAGATGAGTACAACGCACGGGTGTGGGGGAATTACTCAACCGATGTGGAAGAAGTAATTATATTACAGGTATTAAACAAGGGTTATCCTAATGCCTCTTATCATTTAGTTATTCCTAACTACACAAGTGTAGTCTGACTAACGATCTCGGAATGCATCACAAAACAAGTTCTAGAATCCATAATACTACCGGTTCACACTCTAAGCATTAAACTTGAATGCTTTAATTCCTACTAATCTAAGGGTGATCCTCACATTTTGGGTGGAATTTAGGTGGTAAAGGGTTTTCGTGCTAGTCATGCAATTTCCTATCCATGAGACGCTTTATTAAAACTAATGGCCCACTCCTACATGTCATGAAAAATTTTAAATTTGGTGCCAAAATTACCCTAACCGACATTTTCTCATGCTTTATTGCACAAATGAAATTGGACAAAGCAAATAATCAAGGATAAGCATAGTTTCAAAGTTCTCGTTTTATTTTCCTTCCCTACACTTAAACTGAACATTGTCCCCAATGTTCCCCGAAAGTATCAAAGTTATGATAATGGAAGGTAATTAAAAACGAAAGAAACTAGTACTCCCCTGATTAGCTCGGTAGGATCCATGTGTGAAGTAGTGGTTAAATCTTTCTTCAAGAAGATTGTTATGCGTGAAAAACTCCATCCAATCTTTTGTATCATCTTCTTGACAAATTAAACCTGCACACTTGAAGAAAACAAACGAAACTTTTGCGTAAAATCGGCGGTAACAATATCTATACAAGACTCTATCAAACTAGGATATAATGCTTGTGGAATGGATGTTTACAGATTGTCTGGAAAATTAAGACCTGGAAAATTCCAAAAATTTTATAAGTAGCACAGAAACGAGAAAAAGTAGCATCTTTGTTTGCTCCTCTGACGCCGTCGGTTGCGATCTGACGTCAGTTATCCTGGCAGAAATGCGTCAGCGGATTTTTCTGGAAAAATTATGGAAAATTTATATCTTTAGAATCTGGAAAAAGTCCTGCAAAAACATCCATTATGACTCGATACAAGCATTTGACTCGAACAAACACACATGTATATCTTTTAAATAATTGAAATTCTTATGTTTACATTTCTTTTGAAAACGTGTGTAATCCTCCCTACACTTATCCCTTATGTAAAATACCTTTATATGTAATTAAGACGAGGTTAAAGACAAAATAAAGCATTTTTACAAATTTAAACATGAGAATAAACAATCACTAAAGATATACGACACAAACAAGCAAACAATTAAGCATTGGTTGCCTCCCACCAAGCGCTTTTCTTTATTTATGAGTCTTGTAGCTAGACTCGAAGTTGTGCCCCTACGCGGTCTCGTTTTTCATCCTCAATGAGAATTCTATCATGTTGACAAAATTCTCATCGACTATATACCTAAGCCCTAGGGTCAAACAATCCCTATAGTAAAGTCTCCTTTTTTCCCACATGAAGGGCATACCTTTTTCAACATCGTCTTCGCTTTTTTCCTCAAAAGCTCTAATGTTGTTTCATTCATAAATGGACCAAGAGCCATATCCGCTCATCTTCCAAGGCATCCTATAAGTAATCTCATCATTCCCATTCACAAACCTATCCCTTCCTTCTGTGTCTAACCTTAGGAGAGCTATAGCTGTATTAGAAACTCAACTAAAGCACTATCAAGAAAATGAGTCAAAATACAATGATGATATGATTCTTCTTAGAAAAGAGGTAGAACATACAAAAGCTGTGAATGAAGCATACCAAAAAGAGTTTGAAAAGCTTAAAGAGAAAACTGAAAATGTTAATTTATCTGTTGACACTTTGTATTATCAGTCAAAGTCAATTGATAAAATTTGGAATGCTCAAATCATTAATAAAGCTAAGTCTGGTATGGGTTATAAAACAGTGCCTCCACCACTAAGAGGTGTTCCATCACCTCCTGGTATAGATTTAGCTCATATAGGACTAGAAGAGTTGAAGGATCTTGAAAGAGAATATGGTCCTTTAAAGGACACAACTGTGAAAAGTGAGAATGAAGTTAAGCATGATAATGATGTTTTTGAGAGTGCTAGTGACTCATCTGTTGTTGATGAGAATGTTAAAAAGAATATAGAGACTTCTATCCCAAAAGTTGTTAATCTGCTACAGAGGAACCTAGGTAACGGTTAATAAACCTAGACAAGTAAGGTATCTTTGAGATGTATAGGAACAAGCCTCTGACTCCTAGGGAACAGAGGAGTTGGAATCATGTTAAATCTCAAGAACTAGGTAGTGATTTTGTGATGTACAACAAAGCATGTTATATCTGTGGTAGTTTTGATCATCTACATGCTTATTGTGACTATCATAATTGGAGAAGGGAAGTCCATGGGATTAAAAGGGTGGAATCTAACAGTTTTCAAAATAATGTGCACCCTAATTTCAAAATGGTCCCAAGAGCAGTTCAACTAAGAAGTCGCCTCAAAACTTTTGCCACTGCAAAAACAGTTAACACTACTCCCCCTAAGTCACCTATTAAAAGTGCAATGTCCAAAACAACTTTTGCAAAATCTGCACAAACAGGGAAAGGAACTTTTCAAACTAAAAGGTTCATTATAACCAATGGTGGGTTCCTAAAATTAAATCGTGAGCTCCACTGCTCATTCAAAAGTTACCACTGTAAGGGTTGTAAACAAGAAAAGGGGGGACATGGGCAATGTTGTGAAGGCCTCAGCACGTTGGGAATGAAAACCTAAAGGAAATACCTCTATAACCAATCCCAATGGTGTATCAATGACCTTTGATAGATTTAACTATATTGATACACGAGGTAGATCCAAGTCAATCATGGCTTGGGTCCCCAAAAGAAACTAACTCTTTCTTTTATGTGCAGGAACATCCAAGGACAAAAAGATCGATCAGGGATATCTGATAGTGGGTGTTCAAGGCACATGACCGGAAACAAGTCCTATCTTTCGATTTTGAGCATTATGATGGACAGATGTCGACTTTG
This sequence comes from Chrysanthemum makinoi, assembly GCA_910596185.1. Lineage (NCBI taxonomy): Eukaryota > Viridiplantae > Streptophyta > Magnoliopsida > Asterales > Asteraceae > Chrysanthemum > Chrysanthemum makinoi. Next base: position 2,853,605 of record OU343220.1, read on the forward strand.
GAGGTGGAGTTAATGGAAAAGTTCTTTGGTAAAGGCGTAATCAAAACTGGTAACTTGGACTTTGAACCTGTGTACTATGTAAAGGAGCTTAAGTATAATCTCTTTAGTGTGTCACAAATGTGTGACAAGATGAACAATGTTCTTTTTACCAAAGATATGTGTTTTCTTCTCTCTAAGGATTTTAAGATGCCTAATGAAAGTCAGATTCTTCTTAAAATTCCTAGAAAAGGAAATCTATATAGCTTTGATATGAACAACATTGTTGCTAAAGATGATTATGCTTGCTTGTTTGCAAAGGCCACAGTGGATAAATCCATGTTATGGCATAGAAGACTTGGTCATGTTAACTTCAAAACCATTAATAAGATTGTCAAAGATGGTTTGGTAAGAGGTCTACCTCAGAAAAGATTTGAAAATGACCAAACATGTGTGGCTTGTCTTAAAGGCAAACAACACAGAGCTTCTTGCAGGTCAAAGCTTGTTAACTCTATTGCTCACCCACTTCAAATGTTACATATGGACTTATTTAGTCCTACATCATTGAGCAGTTTGAATCTCAAGAAATATTGTCTTGTAGTGACTGATGATTTTAGCAGATTTACATGGGTTTTCTTTCTAAATACAAAGGATGAAACAACTAGCATCCTTAAGACCTTTATCACTGAAGTAGAAAACCAATATAATTTGAAAGTGAAAATCATCAGGTGTGACAATGGGACAGAATTTAAGAATAGAGTTATTGATGATTTTTGCAGAGACAAAGGTATTAAAAGAGAATTTAGTGTAGCTAGAAATCCTCAACAAAATGGTGTTGCTGAGAGGAGAAACATGACACTTATTGAGGCTGCTAGAACCATGTTGGCAGATTCAAAATTGCCAATCACTTTTGGTGAATGGCGTTAACACTGCATGTTATGTGCAAAACAGGGTTTTGGTGGTAAAATCAAAGAATAAAACACCTTATGAGCTATTTAGAGGTAGACCTCCTATTTTAGACTTCATGAGACCATTTGGATGTCATGTTACAATTCTCAATACCATTGATTATCTGGGAAAATTTGATGAAAAAGCTGATGAAGGGTATTTTGTTGGGTATTCTAAGGTCAGTAAAGCTTTCAGAGTATTCAACTTAAGAACCCAAAAGATTGAAGAGAATCTGCATGTTGAGTTCCTGGAAAACAAAGTGAATGTCAAAGGAACTCGTCCAGAAAGGTTGTTCGATCTCGATTCTCTAACCAGTACTATGAACTATGTGCCTATCTCTACAAGTACATTTTCTTATGATTTTGCAAGTTTATAAGAGTTTCTTGATGATGATGAACCCAACAAGGATCAAGTAGATGATCAAGATGAATTCAGTTTGCCTCTTTGGGACTATGCAGATAATGGAGATATTTCAAAGACTGGATATGCTCATCCTTCTAATGATTACGAAAAGGAAGGAAGAAGCAACATGAACACCGAAGATCCTAAAAGCGGTGAAAATTTTAATTCCATTTGCTAGTCGAAGTTTCCACTTTGCAACAACGAAATGGAAAATACAACTCGATTCTGAGAGGAAGCTCAAGCCAATGATGTTGAAATCTCGAATATGCCAAGTGAGATTGCAGTTCCTTAGACTCCCCATACTACAATTCATAAGTCACATCCTCTTGAAAATGTGATTGGGGCTGTCAATTCACCTGTGAAGACAAGGAGACAAACAAAGCTGTCTGATATTCATGGATTTATTAGTAAAATATATGAATCTAAAACTCATGAAGGCAAGAATGAATGTCTCTTTATGTGTATTATGTCACAAATGGAGCCAAAGAATGTTTACAAGGCACTTCAAAAGGTTTGGGTTCTTTGTGATTTACCTTCTGGTAAGAAGGTAATAGGTACTAAATGGGTGTTCAGAAACAAGAAAAATAAAAGAGGAATTGTTATCATAAACAAAGCTAGGCTTGTGGCTCAAGGATATACTCAGGAGGAGGGTATTGACTATGAAGAAGTGTTTACCCCAGTTGCACGAATTGAGGCAATTAGGCTGTTCTTAGCCTATGCATCCTTTATGGGCTTTAAAGTTTATCAAATGGATGTAAAGAGTACCTTTCTTTATGGGCAGATTGATGAGGAGGTTTATGTTTCACAACCTCTAGGCTTTGAAGACCACGAATATCTGACAAAGTGTACAGGGTTGTTAAAGCTTTGTATGGCTTGCATCAAGCACCAAGGAAATGGTATGAAACCTTAACTACTTATCTTCTTAATAATGGGTTTCATAGAGGAAGAGTGGATCAAACTTTGTTCATCAAGAATGACAAGAATGATATCTTGTTAGTTCAAGTATATGTTGATGATATCATTTTTGGATCTACAAGGACATAGATGTGCAAAGATTTTGAGAAGCTAATGAAGGAAGAATTCAAGATGAGTTCTATGGGTGAACTTACATTCTTTTTGGGACTTCAAGTTCTACAAAGGCTAGATGGTATTTTCATCAATCAAGATAAATATGTGGCTGAGATACTAAGGAAGTTCAAGTTTACTAATGCAAAGTCATTTAGCACCCCTGCAGACAAGACTACACATCAACTCTTAAAGGAAAATAGTGGTGAAGCAGTTGATGTGCACATGTATAGGTCTATGATTTGTTCTTTGATGTATCTTACATCATCTAGACAAGATATTATGTTTGCAGTGTGTGCATGTGCAAGGTTTCAAGTCACTCCCAAGTTCTCTCACTTGACTGTTGTGAAGAAGATTTTCAGATACCTTAAAGCATTTCCCACTCTGGGATTATGGTACCCTAAAGAATCTGCTCTAGAATTGGTTACTTACTCTGATAGTGATTATCTTTGGAGCTAGCTTGGATAGAAAATCTAGAACCGGTGGATGCCAATTTCTTGGCAACATATTAATGTCATGGCAGTACAAGAAACAAACAATGGTGGCAAATTCATCAACTGAAACAGAGTATATGGCTGCTGCAAGTTGTTGTGCTCAAGTTCTATGGCTTCAGAATCAACTTTTGGACTATGGGTACAATTTCATGAATACCATCATTCATATTGACAATAGCAGTACCATTTGCATTATTAAGAATCTTGTTCAACACACAAAGACCAAACATATTGAAATTAGACACCATTTCATTAGAGATTGCTATGAAAAGGGACTAATTCAAGTTGTCAAAATTTATACTGATGAAAACTATTCTGAGTTATTAACAAAAGGTCTTAATGTGGGAATATTTCAGTACTAGGTAACAAGTATTGGAATGCTTAATCCATAAACTCTTTGTCTAATGTTCTCTGGTGTTGAGGGGAGGCTGTTAGGTACTGAGCTTGTTGTATGAGTTTGTATATGTTTGCTTAAGTTTTAATGAAGTTTGGTTGGAGTTGATTTTAAAAGGTGTATAACTGAGATACACAACAAATGGTTATTGATTCACCATCTCTAATCCACATAAGAATCAACTAGTCCAGAGCAAACGACTACTGGTAAAGACTTGTCAAATCCGTTTATGGTTGATAGTTTACCAAAAACTATATGGTTATCAACTCACCATATTCTTTATGATTAAGAGTTGGCTAGTCCATAGCAAACGGTTCATGGTAAAGACATATCAAATCCGTTGATAGCTGGTAGTTTGCTAAAAACTATGATAAGAGTAGTCTAGTTTTCATAAGTTTTTCTTTACCACCGCTCTTTGAAATTTTTGTGAAAAATTCCCACTGCTAGTTCACAGTTACCACTGACATTGTTATTTTACCACTGCTGTTCTAGCCGTTACAACTGATTGTGTCAGTAATAAATTTTTTACTAGCCGTTGAAAGAAAACTCTTTCCATAAATATAGGGTAAGTTTTTAGAAGATTATCCACTTTCTTAATTATACTTTATCCTCTAAAGATAAATATTTTCCTAAGATAGTCTTTCTTGAGCAATAAACTTAACCCTAACCCTATATATCTTTGTCTCTCAATTGGCTAGTTATCTCTTCAATTCTTACTGACATAATATTGTTTTTCATCAAAGTTTCTATGGCACCATTAAAATTTGTAGATGAGCACAACCAAGTGGCCTACCTACAAAAGTCAAACGAGAAGAGTGGCCCTGTTTTTCATCAGATTGTGGAATTTCTCAATACTACCCATATAAGGTATGCTTTGCTTTTAAAAACCACAATCTATATCTCTCAAATCAAACAGTTTTGGACTTCTGTTCAGTCCATAACACTTGAAAATAGAGATACACATGAAACATTGGATGCTCTAAGAGCCACTGTGGATGGGGTAACTGTTGATGTTACTGAGGCATCCTTAGGAGAGTTATCCAATTAGATGATCTCAATGGTATCATCACATTCCCTATGCCAGAAATTCATGATATTTTATCATCCATGGGGTATGATACCACTGATAAAAAGGCTACTTTCAAAAAGAGTGGTTTTTGTCCCCACTAGAGATTTTTGATACATACTCTTTTGCATTGTCTCAGTCCAAAGAAAACATCTTATGAGCAATTTAGTTCAACCATGGCTTATACTTTGGTTTGTCTAGCCACTGATAAGATTTTCAACTGGTCAAAATATATTTTTACAAGTATGACTGGCAATGTAAATGGTTCAACAAAATGTTTAATGTATCCAAGGTTTGTGCAAGCAGTGCTAAATGAGTTTCAACTGCAATCCCATTCTAATGTTTATAAAATCAGTTGTCTAAAGCCTAAAGTTTTTCAAAATATGAATAAATATGGCAACATGATTTTTACACCTCTCCTTCCTCAAATGCTTTCTAAGATTACATCTGAACAAAACACACCCATAATCTCTGTTCCCAACATTGATTATACTCCACAAGTTTCTCACACCTATGAGAGAAGGTCTAAACAGCCAACTCCTCTCATAACAACACAACATGTTTCTGAACCTTTTGGTCTAGGAACAAGCAGTGGTGGTTCTAGACTTCAACCTAGTCTAACTAGGGAGGAATCTGAGCCATTGCTCCATGATTCACCTCTCCCAACAGGTCATACAGTTGGAAGTGATGAGGGCATTAGGCAACAAATGGAATTGATGGTTTTGTGTACCAAATTAGTCAAACAGGTTGAATCTCTATAGAAGGACTTGGCACATGTCAAGAAGCAGCATGCCAAGGATGTTAAACATTTACAAGAGGAGATTCAGACCTTGAAGGAAGAATTGCAGGAATTGAAAAAGCACAGGAAAACTGCAAAGTTGGTGATCTCATCTTCATCCTTACCAAATGATGATGATTCAGCTGGTTTTGATCAAGATTTGGGTAATTCTCCCAAACAAGGGAGGAAAACAGATGCTGAAATTCAGGGGAGGAGAATTGATTTTGAAGATGAAGGTGCTTCTAGTAAAGGTGCAGAGGAAGCTGATACTCAAGAAAAGCAACTAGAGCAAGACATTTTCTGTACTGCAACTGATTTTACCACTGATTCAATTTCCTTGCCACTGATGATCATGAAGTTGCCACTGCAAGTGAAGAAGTTGATAAACGAAAGAAAGATGGTAAAGCAGTTATGGAAAGTGAAGAGCAATCTGGAAGGAAGATTTCTAAGAAAGAACAAGCAAAGATTGCACAGATTGCTCTTGATAGAGAAATTGCTAAAAAGTTTATTGAAGAACAAGTTGCTAAAAAGAAAAATCTTGAAGAATTGGAAGTTGCAAGCTTTTTGGAGGCTAAAAGGCTGGATAGACTGGAAAATCCAATTTCCACTGTTCAACCTACAATATTTAGAGAGAAGACTCCAGAGTTCAGTTATGTTCCTACAGAAGAAGATATTGAGTTCTTGATTGCTAATAATCCAACAGTCAAGAAGAAGGCAATTGACCTACTTGCTGATATGTCCTTAACTGAAGATCAAAGAACTGCTCAGTTGAAGGATTTTATTCAAATGAAGAACAATCAAGCACTTCAAGATGTGATTAGTACAGTCAGAAAGGGTCAAAAGAAACAAAGACAACCAACCAAGGCACAAATTATTTCATACATGAAGACTTATTGTTGTCATGTTGGTGGTTGGAAGAAGCATCAATTCAAAGGAATGGCTGATAATCAAGTTGAAGGTATCTACTATAGAGTTCAAAAGCATGACAAAGATTTTATTTCAATGGGCTCTGAAGAAGATGCAAGAAGATTTCCTGGATTGAAGAGAAAGGCCAAAGAAAGTGATTCTCAAACTTTTAAGAAGACTAAAGTTCTTTGAAGAACAAGAAATTCCTACTAAGAAATTCACTGAAGAACAACTGACTGGAATGATTGTGATTGAAGAAGAAGATTTTTATCCAGAACCACTGCAAGTAAGACATCCTATCATTGATTGGAAAGTTTAGACTGCTAGCAATTTTTCCCCAACATGGAAGATCACAAGGCTAGGTGGTGAAACTTCATCATTTATTCAATTTGAAGATCTTGTTAAAGCTTTTGACAGAGATGACCTTGACACATTATGGAAGTTAGTTCAAGAAAGGTTTGATGCTCAAGATCTCAAAGATATGAAGGAGATGCAGTTATGGATTAATCTTAGAAGGCTCTATGAACCAAATATTGATGATGATTTCTGGAAATTCTCATGCACATGTCCTGGTACTAAATGGTTTTATTATGACTCACGTGAAGTTCACCATGTTTCTACAGCAAATGGAGTAGATGCATTCATGCTTGCTGAGAAAGAATATCCACTCAGAGCTGGAACTCTCACAGTGATGTTATGTTCAACAATAAGAGTTCATGAAGACAATGAGAAGGTCAGAGCATTATTATGTAGGCTTCAAGATCAATGTTCTAGAGCTATTCAGAAGTTGAGAAAGAAGTAAAGTGTTTGATTGAATTCCCCAAATCCTTGAAGATAATGCAGATTGAAGAAACTTATTGATTTGCAGAGAAATCATAAGTTTAGGAGAGGATTGTTGGGAATAATCTATTACCATGGATAGTTGTGGTTTACACTGCTTGGAATACACTAGAAGTGGAAACGTATTACCACTGCTGGCACATTATTACCACTGCTATTAGATAATGATTAAGAAAACGTGTTTAGATAAGTATAGAATAGATTTTGTGTATATTCTATATTGTTAGCTTTATTCTTATCTTGTAAAGGACTCCTTGTTGTATAAAAGGATGTCCTAGGTCATTGTCTTGGGTACTTGCCTAATTACCTACGTATTATTCACAAAGGCTTCAAGGTGTAACCCTAGTGATAAGCAAGATCACTCGTATTATTTGTTAATAATATTGGAGCTTAAGCTTTGTGGTTAATTTGTGTTTACTTACATTACATCATACAATCCATCTTCTAAATATTATTAAGTATATTCCGCGTGCTTAATAATATCCTACAAAATATCTTTGACACAAGGTGTGTGTCCATATCCATCAAGATGCAAAATTTGATTTTAACAATGATTGCAAAAAAGCTTTTGATATTTTAAAAGAAAAACTGACCACTGCCCCTATTATTATTGCTCCTGATTGGGGGAACGATTTTGAACTTATGTGCGACGCAAGTGATTATGCTGTAGGGGTTGGTTTAGGACAAAGGGTGGATAAAAAATTTAAACCCATTTTTGCAAGAAACGAGGAAGAGATTGCTGTTGCTGTTGCTGATCTGATCCTAGTTACGGCGTAACTCATCTGGATGGTTACGCCATAACAAACCTTGTGCAGCAGAATTATTTGACGCATTACCAATTACGGTGTAATACCATCTATATGGTTACGCCGTAACCATTCGCTTTGCAGCTTATTTCAGGTTTTGCCAGTTACGGCGTAACTCTTTCAAAAGAGTTACGACGTAACTTTCCTTTGCTTTAATTCTTTCATTTTAAAACATAATAACCTTGTATTAGTATTTTAAATGAACTTTGTGGGTGTGTTCCCTGTAAACCCTCACGAGACCTCACCCGTCCACTTGGGACACCAAGTGGTTTAAAAGGCTTGTTGCATATGCTAAATGCAACAGTGATTCCTACAAAAGTGATTTAGGTTTATTTTTCATTTTTCACTTTTCTTTTTAGAATTATGCTTGTCGGTAGTGTGATTTTAGGGATTGAAGTTTGTTCTTGATGCTTATTCGAAGGCACGTCTCTTTTTTGTGGGCCTTCTTTCTTCATGGAGAAAATTTCAGGGAATTACTCGCTCTAATTCTACTTTTCTATTCACCTTTATTTAATGCTTAGTAAAAAAGGGACTTTGTACAATTCAAGTGGGGGGACGGGAGTAGAATTATCTCTTGAACAAATTTTTGCCCTCGTTTTTCTAGTTTATTTTGAAAAATTATGCCATTTTTAAAATTTTTACATGTTTTTCTTAACCTAACTAGATTAGACCTTAGCCGAGCACATACAACCCTTGATATTATATGATGAGATTAGCCTTATCCGTTTCCAATATTTTACCCCAAATCCACCAAATTATGAGTGTGCCGGTAGCTTGTAAACTTTAGAACTTGGACTTTGCATCATTTCGAGACAATAGACGAGGTATGTTGAGTTAGCTCGATGTATTTGGACTTTTCAGTTTTAGAAGGCAATATTATAGGATTATCACCCAAACAGCCTACCGTTGTGTGTCTATCGATTAGTCACCTCGACTTCTCGACCCCCATGTGAAACCCTTTTGTTGCACTAACCTTGAGTGCAAGATACCCCTAGATACACCCATCTGATCCATTCGTTTCATTTTGTCACCCCAATACATTGTTTCGTTACACCTATACACCTTAGCCTACTCTGTAGTCTTTATTTGTGATTGGGAAGTCATCATTTTCTTAAGTTCAAGATTCAAGTGGAAAGGTTCGGAAATCACGCTTTCGTCGATGACATATTCCTAAAGATCATTGAAGACCCCCCGAATTCCTATTATTCATCTCAAGTGGGGGATATTATGTTTAGTTATTATTATGTTGAAAAAAAATGATTCGAAAAAAAAATAAATAGTTGTTATGTATTCAGTTATTGTAAATGCGATGTTATAAGAACTATATTATGAGCTTTATAGATTTAGTATCAAGGAGGTCACCTCGGTCACATTCGAAGATTGGAGTTGGTAATTATGCCAACAGCTGAAGAAAAGGTAGTGTGCCCATCACGACATCCTCTAATGACACATCTGCCTTATATTTCATGATCCGGTTTCTTGACTTCAAAACTTGAACTTCGGGCGGACGGTAAGTGGTGATGACTTGGTTATAGATTTAGACTACCTGCTTGTTTTTTTATTTTACACCAATTATATATTCCATGTCTTATCCTACCCTTTAGTCATGAACCGTTTTTAGGTGATGCAGCGAGCAATCTTTGGTGTCTTGGCCATGGATTTGGTCATGTATCATTCATTTTGTCCACTTCGCCATGACATGTTAGTAATGACGAGTCACCCCTTAACCTTTATCGTGTCTACCCATATTGCCTTCCAGAATTGTTTAGCCCTTAACTATAGTGGTGGAGATTTGTGTAACCGCCAAGCTTATGATAGAATACATGCTACGATAGTGCGATTGAGTGATCACCCCGAAATTAACACTTAGAATAGTTGAGAGATTTGAGTGTTTGTTCCCCTTTCGTGAGGTGTTCGGCTTTGTTTTATTCTAGCATAAGGGATTTGTAATCTTATATTTTCCAAGTTATGGGAGATATCTTTTTAGGAATCTTTCTAATAAGGTCTACTTGAGGGCAAGTAGAGTTCAAGTGGGGGGATATTTGATAACATCAAATAGTCCTGAATATTAAGTGTCAATTTCCCCTGATAATGCTTGTAATTTATATCATTTATATGGATTTACGCTTGTTTTCCATTGTTTTCCACTTTCAGGTAAATTACGAGCATTTGAGCTGAAGAGACGCGGAACTGGAGAAATATCAAAAGATTATCATAGTATGCTGATTTTGAAGAACTTACGGCGTAACTCCTCTCTCACATTACGCCGTAAATATTGCGTGACTCAGAATACCAACTTATCAAAAGGTTACGGCGTAACTCTCCCCAAAGGTTACGACGTAACTACATTAGGTCAAATGAGGATCCACGCTGTTGATAACTACACCGTAACTATTCCAACAACTACGGCGTAACCAAGTTTGATGAAGACTATGGCGTAACAGCTAATAAGGTTACGTCGTAACTAGCAGATCTAGTGAAAGTTACGAAGAATTGAAGGTTAACGCGTAACTCTTGTTATGGTTATGCCGTAACCCAGATCTGGCCTATAAATACCCACGAATTCCAGCATTTCTAATCATCCCATTCCACACACAACAATCAGAGAACATGGGAAAAAGCTAAAGGAAAGTCCAGAGGAGCATACGGAGCTGTCTCCAAGGGAGAAATCACTCCCCTAAGATAAGCATTAGCATTTTATATTTTCCTTACTTTCAATTCATGTATTTCATGCCTTTGAATATTGAATTGGTTTTTATGATTAATATGAGCGGCTAAGAACCTCTTGGTGCTGGCCTAGTTATGATTCCTTAATTGTTTTGTCTATGTTTATATTACTTTCGCATAATTATTTCTAAGTGTATGCATGCATAGTTTATTGGTAGCCACCCTTGGTTCGGTAGTTTTGAATGGCGGTAGAGGCCAATTGCCTAGGAGATATGACCAACTGACCCTAGGTAAGCGGACTGAGATGGGAAGGGTAAGATATGACCAAGTGACGACCCTTTCTACTTGTACAATTTAACCAACTGATCACCTATCGTTTGGATGAACTTAAGAATTAGGGGGTGAGTGTCTAAGTTCCTAAAGGCCGGTCACTCACTATTATAGATCTAGCATGTAGAGTTACTTAATGACTTGGCTTAGAGGACCAGGAACAATAGGACTTATAAGGGGACACCTGACTTCTCCTATGATGGCATCTTTGCTGATAGGTTAGGGCGAATTGACCAAATGCTGTCCTCTCGACTTTGACCCCACCTGAAGTAATTGGAAGTAAGTATACGTAGACATAACTAGCTAGGAGGATTAACCAGGTTAGCACCACTCTCCTCTATTGAATTCCCTTTACCTTTTATCTGCCTTTTAAAGCATCATCCATTTGCACATCCTCCCCTGTTTCCTTGCTTCCACTCCTACCCTGTTTGGATGCATTCTCCAAACCTTGATCTTTTGAGGAGCAAGCCTTCCTGTGCACCTTCTTAAGTTTCCTTAAAGCAACAATCCCTGGCCTCCTAACCTGTTCCAAAATAGACACCCTGTGTTGCAATCTTCTGATAGGCCTTGCTTGAAAGACTGCAAGTTCTTGCAGTCCAGAAATTGTGTTCTCCATATTGGTACACTTAACTGTCAATTTATGCAATTGTTCAAGAATATCCTCACCACTTCGACCTGTGTTAACTAGTCCGAGAGGTGGACCATTGGAAAAGTCATCATGTAACTATTCAGAATCCGTCAATTCATTATGATGTTACAAACTACCCTCATCACTTTGAGCTGTGTAACCTGCTCCGAGAGGTGAATCCTTGGGTATAGAAAACATGGCATCAGACCTAGCCTGATCATCCATGCCCCCTAGTTTAGCCGGTTGACTAGAGATTCCTCCACCTGTGTTGAGCTCAAGAGAACTCTTCACATTAGGAGTTGTCAATGGTTAGGTCTTATTGATGTTGTCACTGTCCTGTTCAGCACCAAAGCCTGAACCAGTAGTGACAGCCCTTCCATTCATGTCACCTACATCACATGTGACAGCCTCATTATCTTCACCACTAACACCAGCCTGAGGTAGCTTGGTGCCCTTCTTCCTCTTTCTTTGAAAAAAAATCACTTGAGGTTCAGGTGTAGCAGTAGGTTCAAGTGAGTTAGCAGTGGTTGCAGATGTAGTAGCAGGGGGTTCAGGATCAGTGATTGGGGTTGGTTGTGCTTCAAGTTCCTCTTCATTCTCAGGAATTTCAGGCAAGTTGAGCATCTTTGGAAACAAAGGTGTAATTGTCCCTGTAAATTGTGGACTTGGCATCCTCATATGGGCAAACACCTTAGGAAGCATATGAAGTACCTCATACTTCCTGTTATGTGGAATTAGTTCACTAATCTAACTTTGTACAATCAGTTTGACAAACCTATGATATAAATAAAATGTACCCTTTTCTCTAATATTCTTCATAAAATTATCAAAGATCATCCTAGACCAGTTGTATAACCTTCCTTGTGAAAGACAAATGATAGGAGTTGCAATTTTGGAAGGAAAATCATCAAAACCAGTGGTCTTATTACTAACACACATCAGTAAGGTATGTATCAAAAACTTCCACTGAGGTGAAAACATACCTTTATGAAATTTTAGCCTATCACTTCTTCTCACATAACCCATTCTCCCCAAGCCTTCAAAGATAGCATCATTAGACAAATTAACTTCTCTAAGAACCTCCTCTGTTACTAGAATTTCATTCTCATCAACCACAGTCCTAAGAACCTCTACACCATCTCTCTCCTATATTTCAGCATTCCACCAAAATTGATGAACATAAGTCTTAAGAATTGTGGGTTCTACTGTTAAAGCAAAGTGTATGGGAAAGTGTTTAATGAAATCGATCATTCCCTGAAATCCTTCTGATTGAGTGTTCTTGACCAAGTATGCAACAAGATTGTGGGTTTTGGAGTACAAGGTTACCATTGTGATTAGTGAATGAAAATGATGTAGGATTGTGAATCAAGCAGTTGGGAGTGGTTAGGGTTTGTGATTAGTGCCAATTGGAAGTATTCAAAGATCAATCAAATGATCCAGCAGTGATTTGGGGATTAAATACGTGTCTCCAGAAAGTTACAAAATAGCCCCTCAAGTTTCCTTCGTCAGTAAAAGTGCTCTAGCAATGGAATGACCGCAACTAGCAGTGGTTAGGAATACATTGGCAGTGGATATGTCTCCAACACTCAATCTTTTGACCAAGACTTCTGCAACAAAATCTAAGCCAAAAATAGTGATAACAGGCATTAATATGAAGGATTACAAAAGATTTACACATTTTTTTTATAAACATCTACTGCAACAGTTCCATAAAGCTTCATAAGATACAAGAATCCTTCAAACCTGCATGTCAAAAACACAAACCAAACACTTGAAACATTGTTAAGGTTAGCAGTGGCTAGAATAACAAGAAGTGGTTACATTATTCATACTAGCAGTGCTTAACCAAAATGCTAAACACCCAATCAAATGGTCAACTCCAAGTCATTTAAATGTCCACCAAAGTTAAAGACTTCATTTACTCCTCAACAACTCACACCTTCCACACATTAACTTACTGAATCCATTTTAACTCTATTTAAGACTATATCACCTATTAACCACACATATCTCTCACATTCCAAAAATCATCTTACCAAAAACACACTCAGAAATCATCTCTCTAAAAATCACCAACATGAGCAAGTCAAACCCTATTAATCTCTCATCTGACAGTTCTTCCTCAGACAGTGTTTGGGAAGAGTTCCTTGCTTTAAGAAAAAGATCCCTCTTAGTTATTAGGGCAAACCCTTCAGCTGCTGGACCTTCATCCATCCAACCACTACCACATGGAGCACTCAAGAAAGAGACTAGTTCAAAATTAAGCTCAATTCCTAGCTATGTGTCCCCTTATGAGGATACTGATGATGAAACCTCTTCAAGAGTCTTGGTTGTGCCTCCCCTTGCTGCAGTACCACCACCAGAACCTCAACCAGCTCCACCTATGCAAGCACTGCTGACAGCTCCTCCACCAACTGGTCCATCATCCTCATCTCCTCCCATAAGATAGAGAGTGAGGGGACTTTCTTGTCCTAAAGTGTGGGAAGTTATTGGGGGACAAAGGGTTCAGAAGAGAATGCCAGAGTGGGCCATAGCAAGGAAGCCATAGTTGGTTTAGGTGGTAGTAATGAAGCTGATGTCTTTGTTGGTTGTGTTTAGATGTTGTCTTGGTAGTTCTGGTTGTCTTTCTGATGTAAACTTGGGATGTTGTTCTAAATAGGAATGGATGTAACCCCTGCATCTTAGGATGTAGTTTAATAATGAATAAATGGCTACTTTCTTTTATCACCATGTCTACGTTCTGATTGTGTTTGAAATTCTTTATCTGCAAAATTGTTAGTGGGAACAAAATAACAAGTAGTGGATAGAAATAAACAAGCAATACTAAGACTTACCAATAGCAGTACAAACTTATTACAAACTTTTACAAAACACAGTTGAGACTTAGAGATTTATCATGGCTATACTAACTACAAGATACTGAAACCTCCCCACATCAAATGCTTTAGTGAGAAGATCAGCAACATTGAAGTCAGTATAGATTTTAACCATTTGAATTAACCTTTTCTCATTACAATCTCTAATAAAATGATTCCTAATCTCAATATGTTTAGTTCTAGAATGCAAAACTGAATTTTTAATAATGCATATTGTACTGTTAATGTAAATATAAATCTTAGTATGCATAAAATTGTACCCAAAGTCCAACATTTGATTCTGAATCCAAAGCACTTGACCGCAGCAACTAGCAGCAACTACATACTCAGCTTCAGTTGTGGAATTGGCCATAATAGTCTGCTTCTTACACTGCCATGAGATAAGCCTTGTTCCCAAAAACTGACATCCACCAATAGTAGACTTCCTATCCAAACTAGCACCAGCATAATCACTGTCTGTATAAGCCACCAAGTCAAAAGCAGAATCCTTACAGTACCAAAGGCCCAATTTGGATGACCTTTAAGATACCTAAAGATCCTCTTCATAGCATTCAAGTGTGATGTTAGGTGTGACTTGAAACCTTGCAAAAACACATACTGAGAACATGATATCTGGCCTAGAAGCAGTGAGATAGATCAAAGATCCAATCATGGACCTATACATCTTCACATCAACCTTGGGACTTCCATCATCAGGTAGCAGTGGTTTCTAAGTCGCCATGGGTGTACTAGCACTCTTCACATCCTGAAAGCCAAACTTTTTCAAAACATCAGCTACATACTTGTCTTGACTAATGAAAATTCCATCAGTTCTCTGTTGAACCTGTAGCCCCAAAAAAAAGTGAGTTCACCCATAGAAGTCATCTCAAACTTATCATGCATAAGCTTCTCAAAATCTTTTCACAGCTCCTTATTAGTTGAGCCAAAGATGATGTCATCTACATAAACCTGAACTAGCAATATATCATCCTTGTGCTTCCTTATGAACAATGTCTTGTCAATCAGTCCTCTTTTGAAACCATTGTCCATCAAAAAAGTAGAAAGGCATTCATATCATGCCCTTGGAGCTTGATGCAAACCATACATACCCTTTTTCACACTATAAACCTTATCAGGATGATCCGGATCTTCAAAACCAGGAGGTTGGCATACATACACCTCCTCATCAATAGTACTATATAGAAAGGCACTCTTAACATCTATTTGATACACCATAAAATTTTTGAATGAAGCATATGCCAAGAATAATCTGATAGCTTCAATTCTGGAAACAGGGGCAAACACGTCATCATAATCCAAACCTTCAGTTTGTGTGTATCCTTGAGCAACCAACCTTGATTTGTTCCTTATCACAATACCTCTTTCATCCCTTTTGTTTCTGAACACCTATTTAGTTCCAATAGCCCTTTTTTTCATTTGGTAGGTCAACCAATTTCCACACCTCTTGAAGCTTAAAGTGCAACAGCTCCTCTTGCATTGATTCAACCTATCCTTCTTCTGATAAAGCTTCTTCAACTCTCTTGGGCTCCTTTTGTGACAGAAATCAAGCAAACAAACAGTTCTGCAAGTCTTGATGACTATTTCTTTTGTGCAGTGACCTTGCAAATAAACCTTGTTCAGGAAAGGTTTTAGTAGTTTGAGTCTTGCTTCTTGTTTGAACTGGTGTATTTAAATCCTTAAGTATCTGCTCTTTGGGATGATTCTTATGCACTCTGGTGGTAGGAATTGGACTTTTTGTGATGACTATTTCTAAATTAGTAACATCAGCATCATTAAAATAGTCATCCAAGTTTTCATCATCAGTGGGTGTATCTATTTCTTCCAAATCAGGCATGTCAGGATCAGTTGGATACCCATCATTACCAAACAATGGCTTGGCATGGATTCCAAAGAAAGTATGGTCATCTAAACATGCAGCAGGGGTTTTATTTGAACTAGCAGTGGTAGAATTTGGCTTAGCAGTGCTTTCATTTTCCTTAGCAGTGCTTTCAGAAATTTTCTTCTGCTTTTTAATTTCTGCTACCAATACTGAGTCATCAGCTGCCCATTCTTTATCATCTTGATGATGATCACTCTTGCTTCTAGAATCCAAAGCATCATCATCAGTGGGACCCTTCTTTTCAATGATGGGTGAGACACGACAAACTTTCCACTTTTCAATCAGATAGAATTCCTTTGAAAAATCAGTGGATGTACCTGCAATGACTGGCTCATAATTCATAGACTTTGTTAGCATATCAATATTAAACAGCCATTCTGGTCCTTTGGTCTCAACACTAGGAGTCTCTTCACTAAACTTAACATGTAAGTTTTCTTCTACTCTCCTGGTCCTCCTATTGTATACTCTAAAGGCCTTGCTATTAAAAGAATAGCCAATAAAGTATCCCTCATCTGCCTTTTCCTCAAACTTTCCTAGGTGGTCTAAGGTATTGAAGATAGTAACAAGACACCCAAAAGGTTTTAGGAAATCTATCTTCCTACCATGTAACAACTCATATGGGGTCTTGTTATGAGGCTTCACTACCTTACTTCTATTTTGCACATAACATGCAGTTCCTACAGCTTCAGTCCAAAAGGTAGTTGGTAACTTTGATTCTGATAACATTGTTCTTGCAGCCTCAATTAGTGTTCTATTTTTCCTTTCAGCCACACCATTTTTTTTGTGGTGTCCTAGCAACACTAAACTGTCTTTCAATGCCCTTATCCACACAGAACTTATTCATGACATCATTCTTAAACTCAGTTCCATTATCACATCTGATTACTTTGACCTTATGGTTCACTCTATTTTCTATCTTAGTGATGAAATTCTTAAGAATTTCACTAGTTTCACTCTTAAGTCCCAGAAAGTAAACCTAAGAAAATCTACTATAATCATAAGTGATAACAAGGCAAAACTGCTTATGATTCAAACTCTTAACAAAAGTGGGACAAAAATATCCATGTGTAGCATAAACAGTGGTTGAGAAATGGTGTTCACAGTCTTGGTCTTACAAGAGGCTCTATGTTGTTTACCTTTTTGACAAGCCACACAAAGATCTTTACATTCAAAAACCTTAGAAGGTAGACCTCTAACTAAGTTCCCCTTCACTAATTTATTGATTGTGTTGAAGTTTAGGTGACCTAGCCTTCTATGCCATAGTTTAGACTCATCTACTGATGCCTTAGCAAACAAACAGGTTAAGGACCTATTAGGAATTACATCTTTTAGATCAAAACAATATATGTTCTCCTTCCTCGGAACCCTAACCTGTATATACTTTTCGTCAGGCATTGTGAAGTCAGGAGATAACAACACACATTCAGTTTCACCAAAAAGAACCCAATTTTTTTTGTCACACATTTGGGAAACACATAATAAATTATACTTCAGTCCCTGTACCAGATAGACTTTTTCAAAGTCTAATTTCCCTGTTCTGATTGTTCCCTACCAATTATCTTTCCTCCCTTTAGATCATTGCCAAATGCCACATAGCCTCCATCATAGGCTTCAAAATCCTCAAGGTTGCTCCCATCCCATGTCATGTGCCCAGAGCAACCACTGTCAAATATTCCTTTATCTTTTAGCTCATCCTGTAGATTGCCCTGCACATGAGATTAAACAAGTTAGTTACTTTTGGGGACCCAAGTCAATACTGACTTGGTTCTGCCTTGTGCATCAACATATTTAAATTTCTTTAAGTCCATTGATGCACTGTTGACATGATCTAAGACTTTTGTCTTTGGTTTCCATTGCCAACAAGCTGAGGCCTTTACAACATAGAAATGGTTTCCAACCACTGTATCAGTTATCACCTTTGGAATAGATAAAATTTATTTTGACTCAGCAGTCGTGACATTTTGCTTAGCAGTGGTTGGTACCCATTTAGGTGTAGCAGTGATTATAGATTTAGTTTTGCCATTCCTCATTAACACTGCTCTTGGAACCTTTTTTTTTTGGTTGGATGAAGGATGGTATTCTTTGAAAAGTTATTATGATTCACCCTCCTCCAATGATTCCAGACTTGTGGTTGGTTTTTATAACAATTTCTCTGTAAATGCTCAAAACTACCACATTTAAAACAAGCTTTTTTCACACATTGAAACTCACTTCCTAGTCTGTTAGAGATTATGCCATTGAAGTTTCTTTGATTACCATTAGATATGTATCTTTTCATCTGTTCCCTAGGAATCTCATTATAATCTACAACTTTCCTAGAAATTGGTGATCCAAATCTAGGCACAAGGTTGGCTTGTTTAGAATCAACAGTCTTAACATTATTTGACTTCTTTGAATGTGTTGACTTAGACCTATCTTCCTTAGAATCTGATTCCCAATCTTCAATAAGTGGACCGTTAGATGACTTATCAGAACCTATCTTAGGTGATTCAGACTTACTAATTTCACCTACAGGTTTGTTGAAACTGAACTCACTGCTAAATGACAATTCAGTTCCATTGGGTGCATGTTTCATCAGACTAGGTGGTGGCACATCATTGTATCCTATGCCAGAACCCTTTTTCATTAAGTTTTTTTGAATTGACTTATTAACTAAATCAGAAGCAAATTGTGTTTTAGCAACCCTAACTATGTGTTTCTCTTTTTCTTCTAGGGCCTCTTGTTTTACACTTTTTGCTTCTTCAAGTTTCTTTTTGAGCATCTTAATTTCTCTATCCTTAAGTTCAATTTCACCACCTAGTATGTTTATCTTATCTACATACTCAAACTCACATTTGATGCAAAAGTTAAGTTTCTCTTCTACGTTCTCAAGGCTAACCTAAGTTATCTAATGCAAGTCGATCAACCTCTTTTCTCAGTCTCTCATTTATTGCTTTGAGTGATTCTAAATTATCTTGACAAGATTTAAAACAACAAGTAGAACTTTTTGAATTATTAGATAACTCAGAATAAGAACCAGAAGATGAAGCATAGGCATAAGAGCAAAGTTATGCTCTTTTGAAGCTTCACTAGCAAGGAAGGCAGCATTGGGTCCTTCTTCAATTTGATCACTCCAGTCATAATCACCAAGTCCATCCTGAGCAACCAAAGCAGAAGAAGAGACTGGTTCTTCAGTAGCATTCTTATAGCCTTCTCCAATCCTCTTAGGAGCTCGACATTCCCTAGCAAAATGCCCTTCCTTTTTGCAATTGTAACACTCGATCTTACTTTTGTCAAAGCCAGCTCTTCTTTGACCATCATACTTGACTTGTCTACCAGTCCTTCTCAAGAACTTCCTGGCTTGTAGTGTTAATATTGCCATTTGCCATTGAAGATTGATTTCTACAAGATCATTAGGATCTATTTGATCCAAATCCTGATTTAGCACC
This sequence comes from Chrysanthemum makinoi, assembly GCA_910596185.1. Taxonomy (NCBI): domain Eukaryota; kingdom Viridiplantae; phylum Streptophyta; class Magnoliopsida; order Asterales; family Asteraceae; genus Chrysanthemum; species Chrysanthemum makinoi. The sequence goes on from OU343220.1 coordinate 2,873,088, forward strand.
GTAACACTGGATGTGAGATCATCCAAAAATGCACAGATAGCACCATCACTAATATTATCACTAACAGTGGTATTATTAGCAATAGCAATGGATACACCAAAAGCAGCAGTGGATGCTTCCTGAGAACTTTTATGGTTTTTAGACACAAAAGCAATGTTATGTGAAGATGACGATGATCCATCAATGTTCTTTTTAGACTCATAAACCTTCAAGTTGTTATAGAGATTGTCCAGAGTCATTGTATCAAAATCATCTTTATTTCTTCACACAACTGTGTGCATAGCCCATTCTGGTGACAAACTTCTGATGAACTTAAGATTGATGTCTTCTTGATTTATTTTATAGTCCACAAGTTTCAAATGACTTATGAGCTTCTGCAATCTGTTGTAGATTCCATCAAGATTTTCTCCATTAAGGGCAGTGTAGTTTTCAAGTTGATTTTTGAGCATATTCTTCCTGGATTTCTTAGTAGCATCATTACCAACAAATCTTGTTTCAAGAGCATCCATAAGCTCCTTTGCAGTCTCATACTCTTGAAAGTCCAAAGCAAACTCATTAGGTATTCTCATACAGAGAATACTATGAGCCTTTATCTCTAGTTTTCTTTTAGCCTTGTCAACTCCATTAACAATACTGATGACCTTACCATCATCACCTATCTTAGGTAGGGAATCACCTTTCTCAACAACATCCTAGATTGTGTAGTCAATCATGCGAATGTATTGTCTCATTCGCATTCTCCAAACTTGAAACTCACCCTGCTTCAGCATGGGAACCTTTGATGCATTAACCATATGAGTTTCGTCAGACATCTTGAACTTCTTGAGTAAAACAGATCTTAGTTAAAACGAATTCTTCTTGATCACAGTTTCTAGATCACAAGCTCTTATACCACTTGTTGATCCCAGTTGAGCAAACGATCCTTTATAGAAACTGACTTAAACAATAATCTATTAAACACTACGCGGAATATAATGTTTAATCTTAAGAAGAATAACAATGATAAACACTAAACACCTCAATATTATTAATACGAATACTCTGAATAGTATTAGGGTTTTACAACCTTGAAGTGTATCGACTTTAGATATATCAAAACACACGCATATCTAAATCTAACCTAGGACCTTCTTTTATAGGCTAAGGAGTCCTTTACAATATACAATACCTAACCTATAAAATAAATATCTTTTCTATATTTATCTAATACAAATATTAAACCGACATATCAAACTAGCAGTGATTACATTACATTAGCAGTGGTTACATAGACTACTAGCCGTGGTTTAATCATAGCAGTGAATTACTTTCTTCTAGCAGTGTTTTCCCATAAAGCTGGCAGTGGTTCCACACTTAGAATAATTCCTTTTACTGGAACCTAAAACCCAACATAAAATACGTTTAAAACAAAATATATTCATATATTTTGCATCAATAACACACAAGAAAATATAGTTAAAGTCAAAATCGAAAAAAAAAACCCCTTCAATAGTCAAAACTAAACATTTATTTTAAAACGGAGATAATAACGTTCATCAAACATGGATTAGTGTTCTTGAATAGTAATTTATGTTTTATAAATGTCAAAATACCCTTTAACTATGCTGATGACATAATGGCTCCTTGATCTTTGATAAAACTTCAAAATACCGTTGAAACTAATTAACATTTCTAATTTAACTTTTTTACGTTCACTAATAAAATGACCCCCATACCTTTTTTATCTTTAAAATTTTCAAAATTAGAATCCCATCCCATCACAAGAAAATATGTTTAGGTGCGTTTGGTTTACAAAAGGTATTAGGATTTGAAAATGGTTTGAAAGATTTGAGAAAAGTTTGAGAAAAAAGTAAGAGCATAAAATATAATATTATATATAATTATATTTGATTTATTAAATTTATATTAGATATAAAATATAATATACATAATTAAAAAATATATATATAAGTCAATAGTTAAAGAAAAAAGTATACAAGTTTGTGCTTGAGAAATTTTAAAAAGTATGCATTGTTAGAACTTGTGGTTTATATTGACCAAATTAGAGTAGTATGAGTTTTGTGGGTTGAATCCTTCATTTTTCCAAAAGCTTGTACTTGATAACATCAAATAGTCCTGATTATTAAGTGTCAATTTCCCCAAATAATGTTTGTAATTTATATCATTTATATGGATTTACGCTTGTTTTCCATTGTTTTCCACTTTCAGATAAATTACAAGCATTGGAGCTAAAGAAGTTACGGCGTAACTCCTCTCTCACATTACGCCGTAACTATTGCGTGACTCAGAATACCAACTTATCAAGAGGTTACGGCGTAACTCTTCTCAAAGGTTACGACGTAACTACATTAGGTCAAATGAGGATCCACACCGCTGATAGTTACGCCGTAACTACTGCATCAATTACGGCGTAACCAAGTTTACTGAAGACTAAGGCGTAACCACTCATAAGGTTACGCCGTAACTAGCATTCTAGTGCAAAATACGATAATATTGAAGGTTACGGCGTAACTCTTGTTATGGTTACGCCGTAACCCAAATCTGGCCTATGAATACCCCACGAATTCCAGCATTTCTAATCATCCCATTCCACACACAACACTCAGGGAACATGGGAAAAAGCTAAAGGAAGGTCCAGAGGAGCAGACGGAGTTGTCTCCAAGGGAGAAATCACCCCCCTACAATAAGCATTAGCATTTTATATTTCATTTACTTTCAATTCATGTATTTCGTACCTTTGAATATTGAATTTGTTTGTATGATTAATATGAGCGGCTAAGCACCTCTTGGTGTTGGCATAATTATTTTGTCTTAATTGTTTTATGATTCCTTAATTGTTTTGTCTGTGTTTATGTTACTTCTGCATAATTATTTCTAAGTGTATGCATGCATAGTTTATTGGTAGCCACCCTTAGTTCGGTAGTTTTGAATGGCGGTAGAGGCCAATTGCCTAGGAGATATGACCAACTGTCCCTAGGTGAGCGGACTAAGACGGGAAGGGTAAGTGAAGACAAACTGAAGACCCTTTCTACTTATGTGATTTGACCAACTGATCACTTATCGTTAGGATGAACTTAAGAATTAGGGGGTGCGTGTCTAAGTTCCTAATGGCCGGACATTCACTATTATAAATCTAGCATGTAGCGATACATAATGACTTGGCTTAGGGGACCAGGAACAACAGGACTTATGAGCGGATACATGACTTCTCCTGTGGTGGCATCTTTACTGATAGGTTAGAGCGAATTGACCAAATGCTGTCCTCTCGACTTTGACCCCACCTGAAGTAATTGGAAGTAAGTAGACATAGACATAACTAGCTAGGAGAATTAACTAGGTTAGCACCACTCTCCTCTATTGATTTCCCTTTTCCTTTTTATATGCTTTTATTTTCTTTATTCTTCTTTAGTAGTTTAATTAATTAAATCCATATCGAAACCTTTATTAAACTGTGACACTAGACTTAGTAATAATCCATCACACATAGCTCTTGGGACGACCTCAGCTTTACCGATTACTACACTACACACGACCGGGTACGCTGCCCGTTAGTGCATTAGGGTAGACCATAGGTATAACGAGTTAATATAAATATTAAAACCTAGTCAGTAAAACCTGCATCAAGTTTTTGGCGCCGTTGCTGGGGAGTTATATTAGGATTAATATTAAGTCTTTTATTTTTGTTTTTAAACTTTTCTATTATTCTCATGATCATATTTAAAGTTTTTAGGTACCATGGAAGTTGTTAACATCGATGACCTCACTCTTGAGGAATACTTGGCGTTGACAAGAGCAGTACAAGGGCCGGGTCTCGTAAGACCGGCAATTAGAGCGGATGTCCATTTCAAAATCAAAGACCAATTTATGAGGGAGCTTCGTGCTAACCCTTTTTCAGGAAACAGGGACGACGATGCATATGAGCACGTTGAAAATGTCCTATACATCGCAAGCCTTTTCAACATTCCGGGCGTGTCTCATGATGTTGTTACGCTAAGGGTGTTCCCTATGACCCTTACTGGAGCTGCCAGAAGATGGATAGAAATATTGCCCGTCGGGGCAGTCAATACTTGGGCGCTACTTAAGAAGCACTTTATTCAGAGATATTGTCCGCCATCTAAGATTTCTAACCAGCTTTTGGAGATCCATAATTTCAAACAAGAAGACGACGAAACGTTGTATCAAGCCTGGGATAGATACAACGATCTCCTTCATAAGTGTCCTACACATGATCTGAACAACCATCAGAAGGTCAACATTTTCTACAAAGGAATTAACGTAACTACGAGACAAATCTTTGGACTATCAAGGACCTATCCCAAACATGACTCCTTCTCTTGCAATTAAAGCCATTCAGAAACTTGCCCATCACTCTCAAAAATGGCATGATGAGGAGGGCAACCATAGCCTTAAGACAGGTTCAATAAGCATTGCTTCCATTTCAAGAAAATTGGAAAACCTCGAAAGAGATATGAAGAAGCTCAGGGAAAATGTTCATGGTATTAGTGAAAACTAGGACGAAGTCAGAGATTTCCCTATAAAACCCTGAATCGAGAAGGTTATGTATGGAGAAGGGAAATCCTTTTATCAAGACTCATTCAAGGCCAGAAATGTTTTGCTCGAAGAATCAATTAAAAAATATCTTGAGGAAGATAATAAGCGGCAAGCCGACAGGAACGCATTGTTCCAGAAATTCCATGATACTAGAGCTGCTCTACTAGAACAAACTAATATGAAGAACGACAAAGGATTGATTGTGAAGAATGATGTTGATCAAGAAAATTCATTAAATGATAGCTCCTGTAATGCCATTTACTCCAGCAATGGAAAACCACTCTATACCCCTTTCATATACGATCAAGAAGAGCTCTCCGGATTGCAAAAACAAGATGAAGCCATATGCAACGAGACAAGTTTGCCAAAGGTTGAAGTACAAACAGTTGTCGAAGCAGCTACGGAAACGAAGTGAAATTAAACGCCAGATGCGCTGCAGTCATCCTGAATCAAATCCCTCTCAAGGAAAAGGACCCAGGAAGTTTCATTCTCCCATGCTCTATTAATAATTTACATAATATAAATGCCTTAGCTGATTTAGGGGCTAGTATTAGTATCATGCCATTCTCTATGTGTAAAAGATTGAATCTCGTCCCCATCAAACCCTTTTGCATGACCATTGAAATGGCTGATAGAACGGTTAGCATACCTAAAGGAATAGTTGAGAATGTTCTTATCAAAATTAATAATTTTACTCTTCCTGTAGACTTTGTCATTTTAGACATGGAAGAAGACCTCGACATTCCTTTAATTTTGGGAAGACCCCTTCTGCTGCTTCGTGCTAAGATTAATGTTTTCAAAAAATCATCACTTTAAAAATAAACGATAGAAAGCTTACACTGAATATGGATGACGTTGGAAAATGTCACCTAGTCGAAACTGTTTGCGTTATCAAGAAAGGAAAAAGCAAAGCTATTCCTCCCACCATCACATACAAGCACTACGCTTCTAATGATCATAACATGCAGGGAAGGAAATCCAAAGAATTCAACAATGGAGGATTTCAACGCGATGACACCACCAAAAATACGGAGAACGAGTCTGGAAAAATATGGCACGAAGTTTATAAGGTTGATTACAAGCACTTCCCCAAATTAAAATATCATTGGTGCAAAGCTATCCCTATTTACCACGATAAAGGATTTGATCTATAGGCTTCATGCAACCATTACTCAGACATCTGTGACGGGGGACACGACAAGGAAAGAACAAAAAACAACAAATACTTATGGTCCTCAACCAATGACAAAGAGATAACATTCGAAGTTTGGATACAAATGAAGTATGGAGAGGTTAGCGTTGATGATAAAAGGAAAATATGGACTGATTCTTGTCTCAGCAAACACAATCATGAAACAACAACAGTTGGACTAGGGCTCATTGGTCGAAAGCATTGGTGTGAAATGATTAATACCGCTGATGGGGATTCTTGGGCTTCGTGTAATCCTTACGATGACGATTGTAACGGAGGAAGTAATACCAAAAGAATAGGATCCAATAAATTTCTTTGGAATTCAACAACTGACCATAAATGAACCGAGGTACGATCGGCAGGAAAATTAAGATTTAACGATTGGGTGAAAATCAAGTATGGAAAAGTGGATACATCTACTAAAAAAAATTTGGAAGGACTACATAAATCAAGATAATCATGAGAATCTTCACGATACTAGTAAATCAGCAGTTGATAACCAAACAGACACGCGAGAAGATTGCAATTACGGGATTGTGGATAACTCAATTGAAATTAAAGAATACTGCATTAAAGGAACCACTGACAAAGAGCCACGGTACAAGGTAAGTATGACTGACTTTGAAGATGAGGAGTATGCGCAAAACAGATGCAAGCTACTTGGGATCCAATATAGAAAACTGCCACCTATTGTCACTGAAAGATTCGTATTCACTAGGTATCACTTGGGACCAGATGAAAAGTTTTGCAAAGTTTGGAAAATAGGAATCAAAGAATACGACCGCACAGCTCCCAATGTCACCTGGATTCAGAATAACTTGATGAAGGACATTGAAAAGGTCGGGGAATTTTGAAGGCCCCCATAGAAGCCCCGTGGCTCTGAGTCTATCTTAAAGACTCGTAAATAAAGAAAAGTGCTCTTTCGGGAGAAAACCCGAATAATCCCTTTCTTTTGTTTTATTTCCATTTCTGTTGGGTTTTGTGTTTTCTAACTATTTTTACAGGAAACGAGGAAGTAATTGCTGCTGCAGTTTGCTGATCTGAACAGAGTTACGGTGTAACTCATGTATTTGATTACGCCGTAAAAAACCTTTTAGCAGCATAATTCTTGACTTATTACCAATTACGGCGTAATACCATCTCAGTACTTACACCGTAACCACTTGCTTTGCAGCTTATGCCAGGTTTTTCCAGTTACGGCGTAACTCCCTCAAAAGAGTTACGACGTAACCTTCCTCTGCTTTAATTCTTTAATTTTAAAACACAATAACCTTTTATTAGTTTTTAAATGAACTTTGTGGGTGTGTTCCCTGTAAACCCTCACGAGACTTCACTCGTCCACTTGGGACACCAAGTGGTTTAAAAGGCTTGTTGCATATGCTAAATGCAACCATGATTCCTACGAAAGTGAGTTAGGTTTGTTTTTCATTTTTTTTTCATTTTTATTTTTAGAATTATGCTTGTCGGTAGTGTGATTTCAGGGATTGAAGTTTGTTCATGACGCTTATACGAAGGCACGTCTCTTTTTCGTGGCCTTCTTTCTTTATGGAGCAAATTTCAGGGAAGTTCTCACTCTAATTCTACTTTTCTCTTCACCTTTATTTAATGCTTAGTACAAATGGGACTTTGTACAATTCAAGTAGGGGGACGGGAGTAGAATTATCTCTTGAACATTATTTTGCCCTCATTTTTCTAGTTTATTTTGAAAAATTATGACATTTTTAAAATTTTGACATGTTTTTCTTAACCTAACTAGATTAGACCTTAGACGAGCACATACAACCCTTGATATACTATGGTGAGATTAGCCTTATCCGTTTCCAATATTTTACCCCAAATCCACTAAATTATGAGTGTGCCGGTAGCTTGTAAACTTTAGAACTTGGCATTTGCATCATTTCGAGACCATAGACGAGGTATGTTGAGTTAGCTCGATGTATTTGGACTTTTTAGTTTTAGAAGGCAAAATTATAGGATTATCACCCAAACAGCCTACCATTGTGTGTCTAACGATTAGTCACCTCGACTTCTCGACCCCCATGTGAAACCCTTTTATTGCACTCACCTTTAGTGCAAGATACCCCCAGATAAACCCTTCAGAGCCAATTTTTTCATTTTGTCAACCCCATATACTGTTTCGTTACACCCATACACCTTAGCCTACCCTGTAGTCTTTATTTGTAATTGGAAAGTCATCATTTGCCTAAGTTCAAGGTTCAAGTGGAAAGGTTCGGAAATCACGCTTTCATCGACAACATTCCTGAAGATCATTGAAGACCCCCCCCCAATTTCCCATTGTTCATCTCAAGTTGGGGGATATTACATTATGTTATTATTGTTATGTTGATTAAAAAAAAGAATAAATTTGTTATGTTATTGTAAAGTGCGATGTTATAAGCACTATGTTATGAGCTTTATAGATTTAGAATCGAGGAGGCCACCTCGGTCACATTTGAAGATTGGAGTTGGTAAATATGCCAACAGTTGGAGAAAAGGTAGTGTGCCCATCACGACCTCCTCTAATGAGACATCTGCCTTACATTTCATGATCCGGTTTCTTGACTTCAAAGCTTGAACTTTGGGCGAATGGTAAGTGGTGATGACTTGGTTATAAATTTAGACTACCTGCTTGTTTTATTTTATTTCACACCAATTATATATCCCATGTCTTATCCTACCCTTTAGTCATGAAGCGTGTCTAGGTGATGCAGTGAGCAATCTTTGGTATCTTGGCCATGGATTTGGTCATGTATCATTGATTTTGTCCACTTTGCCGTGGCATGTTAGTAATGACGAGTCACCCCTTAACCCTTGTCGTGTCTACCCATATTGCCTTCGAGAATTATTTAGCCCTTAACTCTAGTGGTGGAGATTTGTGTAACCGCCAAGCTTATGATAGAATACATGCTATGACTGTGCGATTGAGTGATCACCACGAAATTGACACTTAGAATAGTTGAGAGATTTGAGTGTTTGTTCCCCTTTCGTGAGGTGTTGGGCTTTTTTTTATTCTAGCATAAGGGATTTGTAAACTTATATTTTCCAGGTTATGGGAGATATCTTTTAAGAATCTTTCTAATAAGGTCTACTTGAGGGCAAGTAGAGTTCAAGTGGGGGATATTTGATAACATCAAATAGTCCTGATTATTAAGTGTCAATTTCCCCCGATAATGCTTGTAATTTATATCATTTATATGCATTTACGCTTGTTTTCCATTGTTTTCCACTTTCAGGTAAATTACGAGCATTGGAGCTAAAGAGACGCGGAATTGGAGAATTATCTAAAGATTTATCACAGTATGCTATTTTGAAGAAGTTACGGCGTAACTCCTCTCTCACATTACGCCGTAACTATTGCGTGACTCGGAATACCAACTTATCAAGAGGTTATGCCGTAACTCTTCCCAAAGGTTACGACGTAACTACATTAGGTCAAATGAGGATCCACGCCGCTGATACTTACGCCGTAACTACTGCATTAATTACGGCGCAACCAAGTTTACTGAAGACTACGGCGTAACCACTCATAAGGTTACGCCGTAACTAGCAGATCTAGTGCAAAATACAATAATATTGAAGGTTACAGCGTAACTCTTGTTATGGTTACGCCGTTACCCAGATCCGGCCTATAAGTACCCCACGAATTCCAGCATTTCTAATCATCCCATTCCACACACAACACTCAGAGAACGTGGGAAAAAGCTAAAGGAAGGTCCAGAGGAGCAGACGGAGCTGTCTCCAAGGGAGAAATCACTTCCCTACGATAAGCATTAGCATTTTATATTTCTTTTACTTTCAATTCATGTATTTCGTACATTTGAATATTCAATTGGTTTGTATGATTAATATGAGTGGCTAAGCACCTCTTGGTGCTGGCCTAGTTATGATTCGTTAATTGTTTTGTCTGTGTTTATGTTACTTCCGCATAATTATTTCTAAGTGTATGCATGCATAGTTTATTGGTAGACACCCTTGGTTTGGTAGTTTTGAATGGCGGTAGAGGCCAATTGCCTAGGAGATATGACCAACTGACCCTAGGTGAGCGGACTGAGACGGGAAGGGTAATATATGACCAACTAACGACCCTTTCTACTTGTGCGATTTGACCAATTGATCACCTATCGTTTGGATGAACTTAAGAATTAGGAGGTGCGTGTCTAAGTTCCTAACGGCCGGGCATTAACTATTATAAATCTAGCATGTAGCGGTACTTAATGACTCGGATTAGTGGACCAGGAACAACAGGACTTATGAGGGGACACCTGACTTCTCCTTTGGTGGCATCTTTGCTGATAGGTTAGGGCGAATTGACCAAATGTTGTCCTCTCGACTTTGACCCAACCTGAAGTAATTAGAATTAAGTAGACATAGACATAACTAGCTAGGAGGATTAACTAGGTTAGCACCACTCTCCTATATTGATTTCCCTTTACCATTTTATCTGCTTTTATTTTCTTTATTCTGCTTTAGTAGTTTAATTAATTAAATCCCTATCGAAACCTTTATTAATCTGTGACACTAGACTTAGTTATAATCCATCACACATAGCTCTTGGGACGACCTCGGCTTTACCTATTACTACACTACACATGACCCGATACACTACCCGTTAGTGCATTAGGGTAGACCATAGGTATAACGAATTAATATAAATATTAAAACATGGTCAGTAAAACCTGCATCAGTACCACTTCCTTAGACATCTATCGCAATACGCGGTCCTACGACCCTCGTTTGTAACAAACATAAAAGGACATTATGCATTTATTAGATGCAAATGTTTAACTATAAACGAAGATTTTGTCAAGTCATCAACTTATAAACCATTTGATTTTAAAGTTATCAAATTCTAAAATTTTAAAAATTTTGTCAACTCATCATATTATAATTCTTTATGCATTTATTAGATGTAAGTGGTTAACTATAAATAAAGACTTTGTCAAGTCATCAACTTATAAACCATTTGATTTTAAAGTTATCAAATTCCATAAATTTGAAAACTTTGTCAAGTCGTCATAGTATAATTCTTTATGCATTTATTAGATGTAAGTGTTTAGCTAAAAAAAAAAGACTTTGTCAAGTCATCAACTTACAAACCGTTTGATTTTAAAGTTATCAAATTTCATAATTTTGAAAACTTTGTCAATTATCATATTATAATTCTTTATGCATTTATTAGATGTAAGTGTTTAACTATAAATAAAGACTCTGTCAAGTCATCAACTTATAAAGCGTTTGATTTTAAAGTTATCAAATTCCATAATTTTGAAAACTTTGTATTCATCTTATAAATCTTTTGATTTTATAAACCTATTTTAACTATGTGTTAAACCTTTTACAACTTTATAAACTATTTCATGCCAACGCGTGCATTAAATTATAAACAAGTTTACGATTTTTGTCCTCTTCATGCCACAAAAACTTGAAGTAGAAGTCCACTATAGTTGAAACAAATGATAAAAAATTTCTTGAGTTTTAAACCTATTATCGGTCCTCGTGGATGCCCTTATATAATCACTGACGAAAATTTTCCTATCATCTTACCTTAACTATGTATAAGTAATTAAGACTAATTACATATATACGAGTATATTTGACAAAAGTAATTGTTGCAGAAACTGAAAATAAAGTTGTAGATGGAGATAAAGCGGGAGCTAAAAAATTGAGATTATTTTTATCAGCTACATTAAGTAGCATTGATTTTTGGAGATTATGAAAAAAAAAAAAAAAAAAATGATAAAAGCTTATATAAGTTTTGTCTACTAAACAAAGCTTAGAATTTATTAATATTATTTTTCAAAAATAAGAATAATTTTACAACAATCTTATTTGTGCGAAACATGAACATAATGTTAAAATATTTGGTTGTAAAAGGATATTTAATTCTTAATTATCTTGCGACTATTAAAATTTAGATCCTTTATTAATGTCTAACACTTTTCTCCTTATTTCAAGCGCAACTTTCTTTATTTTCTATCTTTTTTTCTTTTTTCTCATTTGAAAAACTCTCAGCATGAGACATTAAACACATAAAATCAATTACAAATAAAAATAGTTTATCTTTTGTATAAGGTCTTAAATTAGAAATTGCAAAAAGTGATTACGAATTTTTTGCTTTTAATTTAAGAGTAAAATACACCGTTCGTTCCTGAACTTGTACCAAAACATGAGGCTGAGCCTAGCAAAGAATTTTTAGTTACTCAAGGTTCCTATTTCATGTTTTTCATCATCTAATGTCCCTTTGACCGATATCCCTCAGCCAAATATCATAAACATCCCCTATGTGCCTTGCACATGAGGACAAAATCGTCATTTCACTACTTTTGTTAATTATGTTGGTACAATTGGTACAACTTTTTGGCACGAACGATGTATTTACTCTAAAATTTAACATTATCACCTCACTTACTCACATTACCATCACTACCACCACCAACACCACATCATCTCCGTCACCTCCACCGCCATCATCATCATCATCTTGTCACCACCACTGTCACCATCATCTCTTTACAACATTTCATCATCAAACACAAAACTCATTCCCTCATCTCATACATCCACTCCAAGATCAAAACGGAAAAACATAAACACTCTTTTTTTGAACGGCAGAATATTATTAGAATACTAGCAAGTAGCTAGAAAATTACATACTGTTTAATGGACTTTGTAACCAGATGTTCCAGTTTATACTAGAACTTTTATATCTATTAGAAAAGAAATTAAAAGAGTTAACAACGATACTATCAAAGATGTCACTTCTTCGAAACTTCGAGTTGTTGAAGATCACAATGTTTCTAAAGCTCCAAATGACCCAAATGGTTGAAAGGATAATAACCTCCATGATGATCTTGGCTTTCCTTGTTTGTTGTTGCTCGTCGAAATTCTCCCAAAATTCATAAATGCGTGAAATGGTAGGAAATGGATGATCTAACCAAGTTCCAACTTTGCGCCATATTTGAGAAGCTACTTCACAGTAAAGGAAAATGTGGTCATCATGTTCTTGGTGTAAATTACATATAGAGCAAAGAGCTGAAGGAATATCAATTCCCATTTCTATAATGTTTATCCTTGTTGGGAGCCAATTAAGAAGAAGACGCCAAGCAAATATGTTAACCTTGTAAGGAACATACTTGCACCAACGAGTAGGAAATAAACCTGATGGGATAGTATGGTAATTGATGATGCGACGTGCACTTTGCATCGTAAACTTCTTTGATTAATCGGCTTCCCACTTCCAACTATTTGGGTTAGAATCAAAAGAAAGATGACTAAGAATTTCCATCAAAGCTGCTAATTGAGAACCCTCTTCACCATCTCTTGGATTACGACTCCATTGACAAGTCCAATGTCCCTGAGAATACCGATCAGCAACTAGGCAAGTGTGATTAGTTTCGAGAGCATATAAACGAGGAAATTTAAGTTTCCATGGGCCACTTTCATACCAATCATCTTCCCAAAACCTGATGCTTCTGTTAGGGGCGGAGTCAGAAATTTTTGCTCGAGGCGGCACACTTTGTTAAATTTTAGAAACTACACTATAAATTGTTTCTTAGGAGTGTGAAATTACAAAAAAGCCAAATATTTTTGAAAATTTACACTACTATATTTTTCGCTAGGGGGGCACATGACCCTTGTGAGCCCCCTTTATCTCCGCCCATGGCTTCTGCCATTGCCTAAATTTCGATTCATTAGATTGAAGGGAATGGCTTGATTTTCATGAAGATGGAGAATGCTTATAACAATATTAGGAAGATATAAAACCCACCACCACCACCACCAAACATTTTCTTCATCTTCCATCAAAATTTATTCGGTTGTATGTACTTCTTTTAGATAAAGATCTCCAGACAACGCACCCCTTCGTTTAGGGATGGCACACGTGGGTAATGGGCACGGGTACCTCTAACCCTTCACCCGCCCATGTAGTTTTTTTCTCATCCGTCACCCACCCGTCACCCGCTAATGGGTAAAGTTTTCTACCCATGCCCATGCCCATGCCCGCGGGTATTTATTGCCCACGGGTAAACCCATGGGTTAGTGTAATGCAATAAAACTTCAAAACTATGATATAAAAACTAACTATGAAATCGCATAACAATACACCAATCAATTTTCCAAATACCAAGTTCACAAAATACTTAATCACATGTCTGAAAGTAGCAATTAAACATCATTACACCAAATCACATGTATACAACTTTGATTAATTGATCTTTCATATTCTCTTTTTAGTCTTGAAACTCAAACAAACTTTTAGGTTAATGTGTTTTCGTGAGACTTGATAACTATTAAATGTATACCTGTAATATCATAAATATTTTAATTAGTATAATTAATTTTAACATGGGTTTATAGGTAAACCTACATGTATTTTGAAGTGTATACCCGTGGGTATTTTAAATGGGTGTCATGGGTTTACCCGCGACGGGTATGCTTCACCCGTCACCCACCCGCCACCCACTGATGGGTACAGATTTTCACCCACGACCCACCCGTGGGTGAAAATTAACAATTTTACCCACCCATTTATGTGTGGGTACCCGCGGGTTGCGGGTTTTTTCTCGCCCATTGCCATCCCTACCTTCGTTCTTCAAGTGATTATTCGGCTTACATATATGCATTGCGTAGCGAACTACATTTATGATTATGTAGTGCTTCCAAAATCTTGATGAGGTAGTGATTTTTGTAATTTATTGTCAAAGAAAAATTAGAATAAGGTAATGCAAATATCTCTCGTAGCTCAGTTGGTTAGAGCAACCATTTAGGAAGCAGGAGGTCTTGCGTTTGACTTTCAGCGAGAGCGTTTCTGTTTATCTTTTTGAATTTTCAGATTTTTTTGGGCTTTTTATTTGGATACCTTACAGCAAAAATCGTTTCCTCTATTGTATTTGTATATATATATTTCGACACTGAAGTTTGAATATGAATGTCATATGTGATAGGATGAGAAATTTTCATCTAAATACAAACATAAATTAATAGTAGTAGAGATAATTATCTGAAAATATATTGAATCGAACTCCAATTATGAGTGTCGTATACTATAGCAACATACAATGACCCGTTGCGTTTTAACACATTTAGTCGCTAAAAAAATTAACTTCATAATCCGTAAAGTTATTGTGACGAAAACATATAACCTAAAAACATTGCTCGCCGAAAAATTTAATTACTAACCTTCCTCTGCTGCAATGCATGGGTAATCTAATAGGAATTGTAACATTGTTTTAATTTTATGTTTGATATATTTGATAACACTGCTTCTTTTTTGAATGTATGCATCCACGTATCAATTTATTCATGATATAAGCATATATATGATCTTATGTGCTTCTGGATAGATTTGATCGTTTTAGTGTTTTTTGTGATGTGTGAAACTTTAAGATTGGAAAATACATTCAAATATTGATCTTTTGCAGTGACAAATATGCAATGTATCGTCACAAGAACAATAAACAATTAAGCATCACCACATATATAATAAGAAATGAAAACTCAAACTCCAAATGTTTTAATTACGGTTTCCATACAACAAATCATACTAATAATAAAAACATTGATAAATAGCAGACAATCATAATGATGTCGATCATACTTCGTCTTCTTGGAAATCCAAATCATCATGAGAATATATCACGAATTTGATAATATATAGTATGTGTTCCACACACATAAAAACTAAGGATGCTTAAGCTCATGACCCCAGTCACGCTCAGGCGCTCCAGTCTGCTTTCCTCCAGTCTGCTTTCCTATTGCAAGGATCTTTCGGCCACATGAAGCCACATGCACTTCGCAGCGATTATAATTAGATTAAGGAGAAAAAAAAAAACGATTAAAAATAATGGAAGATATATGCATACGTACCGTGAGACATTGTTGTTGTAAACTTATCAGTGACATTTGCTAAATTGCTTGACATCAACATGATGAAACAAAGAACAGCAGATAAAGTAATTAGAGCCAAGAGTTTGTGATTCATTTCTTTGGTTTGTAGGTTTTTAGTTTGTTTACTTCTTTAATTTATAAGGGCAAGCGTATCAAAAAACTTATGGCGTTAAAAGAGACTGAAAGGGTCGTCCATGAAGAAAATAAACACATATGACAAACTTGTAGAAATTACTTTTACCATATTTCAAGCACACCGTTGATGACCCCTTGCCATTTTTTAAGGTGATCACTAATTAATTACCGAAATATTGGATTAAGAGGCTGAAATATGATTCTTTATCATTTAATCAAACCTTTGATCTTCGAGTATACGATTTTGGCCATTTTTCATTGACGGGAAGACTTATGGGCTTTTTTAGGAAGGAAACGTAAGGACGGGAAGGGGGAGGCTAGGGAGGGAAATTATGGGTTTTTTTGTGTACATCTGTTCCTCCCAATATTGGGGGATTAGGAAAGGAAGTTGGTTAGTTAAATCATGAGCTTGTGTAAAATTACAAATATATCCTCAATATTCATGCACGTTTTTTGTTTATACGACTGGTAGTCTTTTTCTCATTTATTCAAATATTAGCATTTTGTATTGTTTCGTAATAAGTATAAAACTTGTAAAAAAAAATGCAAGTTTTTGAGGCATGCTAACAGTACCATGTGAGGAATTGTCATGATCTCCCTACCCGGTAGGAAACTTTTTTTTAGTTTTCTCGTTTCTTTGCTTAAAGATTTTATATTGGTATAAAATAAAAGATTTTATATTGGTAACGAGAAGACTAAACAGATAGTGTTGCCAATAAATTGTCATGTGGTCTAGTTATTGTTTTGTGACTACTGCTGGTACATCTCTAATTAATAAAAATGTGTATTATGCATTTCTACGTTTTTCTAGCTTCATGGCATTCTTCAGTCCATACATGCTTCGTGACCTTAGTTTTATAATCAGCTAGTATTTGGGGTCATATATTTTTTTTACTCTAGTGATAACCGTACATACATGCTACAAATTGAGGATATCAAAATTAGTTAATGTATATATAGTTTGAAGGGTATAGTGGTAATTTTGTTAGTTTTTATATCTTTTCCTTCTTACTTAAAAATACAAACTAAAAAACACAAATTGCAATAACTATTTTTTCCGTCTTGTCATCTATTACTTTGCCCTTCTCATCTCATACCCTTCCATTCTTTTAAATTGAGACTCGAGAACGGAGCGTAAAAGTATCTTCGAAAAAGACTGCTACTAGAACTTGAGATTAAGTTGTAAATAAAGATGAAGCGGTGACTACAAATTTGAGATTATTTTTATAAAATACATGAAGTACGATTTGATGTTAAAAGATTACCAATTCTTTAAAGTTAGAATCATTATAATTTATGTATGTCAAACAAAGTTTATATTTCAAATAGCCTAGTTTCATAATAGTAATTAAACATAATTTTTGTCTAATCTCGTATGCTACATGCCTTAAGTTTATATTTATTTTACTTTGTGGTAGCTTCACTTTGTTTGAATGACATATAACTTTCAGCTAGAGAAGGTTTAGTTACAAATTCAAAGAATTAATATTTTGCTATATAAAATTCGTTATTTAAATGTTTTTCAACTTGCAATGAAGTTTCATTTGTCATGATCCTCTTAACTCATTTTCACATGGCCTATCATGTTGACTAATAAAACAAGTATATATATATATATATATATATATATATATATATATTTATAGATATATATATAAATCAAATATATATATATATATATATATATATATATTGGATCATTTGAAAAGTCAAACTCAAGAGAAAAGTGAGAAAAGTGTACAATTACCCCCTTCCCTTCCCTCTTCTTTTTTCATTCCAAGTACATGGGCTTGTTTGTCATATCCTTTTTATTCAAGGGGCTATTTTGTAAGTTTTCATCTTTTCTAATATTTTGAACGGGAGGGATGGAATGCTAATTTGGTACCAGCTTGTGCTAATTTGTCAAAGTATAAACTTGTATTTTCAAATAAAAAGACGCTCTAACTAACGTAAGATCAATTTAATAAACCAATACAATATAGAATATAATTCTTCAACGTTTTTCAACACCTACTCCATACAAACCTTCAAATTAAACAACTTTTCATATCACAAATTACTTTTACAAAATATCCTAGATAAACAGATCCACAAATCTTGTTAGCACCAAGTCTGATCTCGTTTCAAGATCACAATATATAGTGTCGTGATCTCAATTCCTTGCACTATAAGCCATGTAAGCTCCAGCCTTTGATCACTAAGGCTCAACACAAAGTGTGCACGTTCAGTACTCGAAACTTCATCTGACTTTACAATTTTGTTTTACGTTCAGTTGGTTTCATTCACTATCTTGCACATAATGGAAACTAGTTTACATATTTCAAACTTGAAGACGCTAACAAGAGATTTCTAGATCAAGAACGAACCCGAGATGATAACCAAATAAGTCAACATGGTGGCCAGGTCAGACCACATCTGGCGGAAAATTTGAGGTTGCATACAGTACTAGTTAACTTTAGAACAAACTACAACAATCATTACTTAAAATGGTTGGAACTCGAATATGTTACCTGAAGAACAACAAAGCAAAGGTCATTTTGCATGTTGTAGAGTTTTTTGAATACTGGTTAAACCTAAAAGAACAAAAACAAACCAGAAATACATCAGTCACTAAAGATTGTTGATCAAATACTGCGTACACAAGTAAAAACATAATAACTTCATTCCTTTGTCATATTTTAACCAAAGCGAGCTACATAATTTTCTTTCTTATAGACTGTAAAACACAAATACAAGTTCTCTTACTACAAAAAAGAGAGCTATAGCTCCGTAAATAAGACAAAGGTACTGTTTCAATCTTTTGTTTTTGAAACGCTTTGTATGAGTCGTTACTCTTGTTAGGCCGTTGTTTTGCTACTGCCTTTCATTACTTGCTCATACAACTACAGTTGAAGAAAGTTCCTAGTGATTGCACACCTATAGGCTACAGCCTACAGGTGCTAAAAATGGATCCTTGTAAGCAAGACGATATAAATTGGGTAGATTTGAAAAGAAGAATTTCAAAGTTTGTTGTACATCAGGTATGAAAACATAAGCGATACAAGATCTAAAATGAAACGGGCATACGTGGTCTGGTATTCTCATTCTGTTTCCAAACATACTTATGTCTTATGGATGACAGTTTATGGGTGACTGCCTACAACAGATAGACTGTTTAAATGGTATCCAAGTTGGCAGATGGTTTGTCCTCTAATCCTATATATAACAATGATAGCCACTCCCATGATATTTGGATGCCCTACTATGATACAAACAGATGCACTATAGTACCTCAAACGAATGCACTAAAGGTCCTCAAACGGATGCACTAAAGTGCTACAATTTGGGTGTGTCGGGAAGCTTGGGTAACAGGTCATTCTCTCTTTTCTTATTCGTATGGTACTCATTGATGCCCTAATATGTCCATCGATTTGCAGAGAAATCATAAGTTTAGGGGAGGATTGTTGGGAATATCAGTTACCACTGATAAGCTGTGGAAGACACTGCTAAAGATTACACTAGCAGTGGAAACGCATTACCACTGTTAGAATATTTATTACCACTGCTATTAGATAATTGCTAGGTAACTGTGTATAGATAAGTATAGAAAAGATCTTGTGTATATTCTATATTGTTAGCATTATACTTATCTTGTAAAGGACTCCTTGTGCTATAAAAGGAGATCCTAGGTCATTGCTTAGAAAATGAATTGTGTACGGATCATTCATATAAGCTTCAAGGTGTAACCCTAGTGATAAGCAAGATCACTCGTATTATTATAAATAATATTGAAGCTTTGTGTTAAACTGTTTTCACTTACAATACATCACATAATCCATCTTCTAAGTATTACTAAGTATATTCCGCGTGCTTATTAATATAACTCAAAATATCACTGACACAAGGTGTGTGTCAAGATCCATCAGTTTTGTTGATGATTATATGAATTGCAAATCCATTGCTATTTTATAATGTTGGTCGTATAATTTGTTGGTGATGATATGAATAGCATATCCATTTGTATTGGCTAAGTAAAAGTTGGAAAGTTTGTTAGTAGTATTTTAGTAGTAGCATTGCATAAATATTTGGTTTCAAAGTATATTAGGATGAAGTGACTAATGTGTGCGATTCGTGAATCGTTCTATCGATATATCATCTCGTGTCGTCCCAATATGTGATAGGTTGCGAGTATTGTTGTTGTCTTCAAATATAATACTAATCTGATAAGGAGTAAGCATTAACAAACTTACAATGATTGAAATAATAGATGTAATGACAATTCAGATCCAAAAATACTTTTGATAATAAACGTTTAACAAATGCTTATTAACGACATATGAATAAACTTATTGATAATAATGTCACACTTATCAGCCTATTATTTGGGATTAAAAACTTCATCACAAACATTTGATGACATGGATTCCTCGTTGTCATCATAATACTCCATAATATGATTGTGGTATTTGTAGTCTTTCTTAATGAAAATCCATTCCCCGTTGTCCTCATCGACATAATCTTGAAGATCAATAATGTTGTTTAATACATAATTGTCTTCCTTCTTAGGATGGTATAAACATTCTTTATTGTTACAGATCCATTTTTCGTTGTCATCTTGAGCATGACAACATGAACACCATTGCTTTTCACAAGTGCACCATCATTGGTTAATTACTTTGTGACATGCCATCTTCTCGGGGACTTCCTGGAAGTAATCGAATATAAATTACTGTACAATATGCAGTTATAATATTCATTATGTTTTACTAATGTATATAAAACCATTTCATCATCTGAGACTATGATAACAGGTGGATCTTCAATCCACAATTTATTTGGTGAGTTTGAGATCTCTTCTTGCTGTATTGTCATCAAATGTGTAAATTATTATGAATAAGTATTGCCTATTGATAAATGCAGTGATGTAGGACTAATAATGAACATTATATCAAGTATAAACTTGAAAAAAATATGTTTTACCTTTGGTGACTTGTGATGATCCATATGATATTCTTGAATAAAGTTTTAGAAAACAGTATTGTTTGGTGATTTTTGTGTTGATGTTGAGAGTTTATATAATGTTTTCAGTGTTTGTTATAATTGGAAATGATATGTTTGTATTAATATTTTTGAATGGAGATTCAAACATATAATTTGAAATTATCTTAGTAGACTTTCGATTTTTAGAAGATTGCATTTATATTTCCTGTTGAACAAAAACTAGAAAAGATATGCTGCTATTTTCTTTGTAATTATATATTTCAATTATGAGATTTTAGAAAAATATTTTAGAGTTTTCATTTTAGAAAATGATGTGTTTTTAACATTATTTTTGAATGTAGTTTCAAACATATAAATAAAGTTGAAGATTATTAGTTGTATTTTAAAGAATGATTGTATAAAATCACCTTTTTTTCAAGCTCTTTTAATGTAAGATTGTGTAGAAATTCTGTTTGAAAATATTATTACTTACAAATGATAAAGCCAAATCTCTATTTGCAATCGTAAATCGGTTGCAAAAGTTTGTTATTCATGTTTCTTGGTATATTAGGATATACCTTTTATTGTTTGTGATAAGTAAATTTTGGTATGGTCTTATGAAACTACATCATACACTATTCAGGAAGTCGAATTACAAAAGTAGTATTGTGCAAATACTTAAAATAAAAAACATGAATGTGACATAAAAGGAAAAATATAAAAATTTATATCTTCTTCAACTGAACCATTACACATAATGGTATACCAGAAATTGGCAAATTCAACAACCCAAAGTCCAAATCCAAAATAGCAATACCAAAACATAAATGTCTAACAAAAAGGAATTACTGAAATAAAACAAAGTAGCCTTATTGTGAAAAAGATATATGATGCACCAATTTCATCACTCCTTCTCTAGACATCCTCGTTTCATACTCCACTTCATCGAAATCATCAAGGTCAATGACTGTGCGCTTACCCAAGCTTCCTGAACAACCTTCTGAACTATAGACTGCATCTTTTCCTGTGGGTGTTTCTTCTAAGCTGAAAGGAACACTTTGAGAAATTCTTGCGATGTTTGTAGACGCAACATTTGAACCAGAGCTTGCAGCAGGAGTTTGAAGTACATCATCATCATCATCATCCTGTCAAGGTCTTTATTTAGACAAAAAAACAGGGGGCCTAAATATGTATTAATTAAATAAAATTAATGCATTTGATACAAACCTCTGTGATGAAGTCTTTTTTAAAGACCTTGATCATTTCAGCATCATCAGACATCTTCGTCACCTAATAAACATGATTATTTTTGCTTATGTTCCACTCTGTACAAGTAAATCAAAATAGTAACTTTTTCCCAACTATTCCATTTATGAGCTCCTCAGGGAACATGTCTTCCACACCAGCTCCATATTTCTCTTTCAATTTGTAGCATGTGACACCAACCAAAGTATTGATCAAACAAAAGTAGAGAAGCAGAACCAGTATCGTCAATTACTCATACGATAACTTTGTACCTACAATTGAAAATCCAAATATTTGGATTATTTTTATAGCCTAAATGTATTCTGAAATAATAAAGGTCACATGTTGTGACAGTAACGTATGTAAGTTAATGTTAGTTCATACATTGGTCCTACAGAGGTAATATTTTTATGGAGTTTGCAATTCTAAAGCTGTATCTTTGACTTTCTTGCTTTGGATGACGGCTAACCATATTTTTCCGATGACGATCCATCTTCATCATCACCAGCTGGTTTTGCTATCCTACCACACCTTTTGCAACCGATATACGTCCATCTAAACTCTTGGTGAATATTTTGAACTTTCCCATACACCAAGCAATCATATTCCTAAGTAAAATGTTAAAGGGGAAAATGTTAATTTTAAATGCATACACATTTCTGTTAATATATGTCATGCATTTCATAACCATTATGTGAAGTGTTTTTGTAATCCTTGAATGTAAGAATATCGTTTTTTGGATCTAACCTATTGAAGTTACTTCAGATAAATGGCACATTTTGAAAGCTATCTTTTGTATCAAAAAATGCGTGACAAATTGACCGGAAAGTAACTTATATTATTAGGCAAACACATAAAGCATATATAATGTTTGTTAGTGCCTAAAGACTAAAGACCAAGCAATCATATTCGTAAGCAACAACATTAAAGGGTATTTTTGTTCAACCTAATCATCTATAACAATTTTCTAAATAGTTATCATGCATTCCAAATTTAGATTGAAACATAAAATTGTAATCCTTGTACGTAAATAAAGAGCATTGTCTGATCTACCCTATAATCATTTAACTTATAAAAACAAATATACGATATAAAAATGCCTAAATAGCTAAACGTTGTTTATGCTTCAAGATTGACAACAAATTAACGTATATTGCCTAAAGACTAAAGACAAATAAATCATCTATAAGCAATTTCTAAATAGTTGTCATGCATTTGGTGAAACAGATTGTAAAATAAAACGTTAGTGGGGATTTTTGATCAACTTAATCATTTATAAGCAACTTCAAATCCTTGTATGTATATTGACAGTATTTTAATCCTTGCATTCTAGAAACATATTAAAAAACGCCTAAATATTAAAGACAAATCAATCAGAATCTTAATTAACCGGTGTTAAAGTAGATTTTAGTTAAACCTAATCATCAATAAGCAATTTCTAAATAGTTGTCATGCATTTGGTGAAACAGACTATAAACTAAAATCCTACTCCTTGTATGTAAATAAAGAGCATTGTAATCCTTTAATATCTTACCCAAGCAGATTTACGAATAGACCCAACCATTTTTTTTATTACACCACCAAATAACTCATCTGGGGTAAGTTCTTTCTTCACAGGAGTATAGATACTTATAGCGTGTTTGCTGGCATCATAACCATCAACTTCCTGATATCTGTTATCAACGATTGTGAAATATCATTATTCAACGGTTCAATTTCAGGATCATTATGATTGTATTGCTATGACATAAGAAATCCATAGAATATTATACCTCTTCGTGAATGCATGGATTTCAGGTAAATCAGCATCGATATGAAGCTTAGTAGCAAAAACAGCATTGCCGACTGATGGTTTTTCTATAAATTGAATAATAGAATTGCGTTAGTAAGCCAGTCATAACAAATATACATCCAAGTATATAGGTACTTACTATTGAAATATTTGACCCTGGCCAGTTGCAGGATCATAACCACAGGTTTAAATGATTCATTTTGGTCAGCATACGGCTTGAATTTGTCCGCCCAGTCATCAAAGAAATAACACTCTAATTGTCCACCTCTATTTATCATTAAATGAATAAAATATGGTTGGTAAACATAGAGAGATATTGATTAATTGTAATATAATTAAAATATGACTCAAAAGGGAGTGGCTCAGAAATCATACTCCACATCTTGGAGCATGACAGTTCTCCTGATCTTCTCTTTACCATGCACTCGAAAGGGAGTGGCTCAGAAATCGATATTACAGTACCAATAACATCTGTATTTCAAAGAATGAAAAATGAGTACGATATATAAGTCTATGAATATATTAAACAGATTACTATGGTGAAACTACTTACCAACCATATCCCTTTCACCAAATGCTTTGAGGTGAAAGTTCTGAAAGGGTTCAAAGCAAAAACCTCGCACATTATTGTTAAATGAGTTGACTCTAGTAACTGCCGTATTTTTTAAAAAGCTAATTTTGAATCGGTGGCTAAGAAACGGGAATTTGCCACCGTTCTCGCCAACGCCAAAATTTGAAATCTTATAGCAAGAACCTTCATCCAAAATAGCTAAGAACTTGTTCATTTCAGATGTCCTAATACTCGCTTGGATCTTGTTACCCTGCAATATGGTTTTACAATTTGAATAACTGAAGATAATATTGTTTGTCTGATCTAACTTATTGAAGTTACTAAAGATAATATACACATTTTGAAAGCTATCTTTTGTATCAAAAAATGCAGGACAGATTGACCAGAAAGTAACTTATATTTTTAGGCGAACACATAAAGCATATATAATGTTGTTAGTGCCTAAAGACTAAAGAACAAGCAATCATATTCATAAGCAACAAAATTAAAGGGTATTTTTGTTCAACCTAATCATCTATAACAATATTCTAAATACTTTTCATGCATTCAAAACACAGATTGAAACATAAAATTGTAATCCTTGTATGATTAGTAGAACATATATTATAAACAGTAAACAAACCTCTGGATCTTGAAGAATAGTTTCTAAACCCCAAGTTTCATTAGGTTTTCCCTTTGGATGACTTTTCCAGATACTAATGCATCTGGCCAGAATCTTTACATCATCCATCATAGGGTCAATATCCAAAAGCAATGTGATTTGTTGGTCCATTGTTTAAACTGCACAAAACATAGTATTATCTTCAAATACTGACTACAAAAGCAATGACTGGAATTTAAACAAACAAATAGACATTATATAAATTTTTTTTTCGTATACCTGTTATTATAGGTTTTTAAGATGATGGTTTGATTAGCTACACGTGTACTCAGTATTTATACAGTGAAGATTAGGTTAAATGAAGAACATTTAGGTTGATAACAAAGGCAAGGATTTGAATTATTTAATTTCTACCTATAATCAAGGATGATATGTTTCATTTTATTTATTAGGATATCTTTTTTTTAAATAAAAAATCAAACTTTCCAACATTAAGGCTTCAAATTTATACCCCTAACATAGTTTTCAATCATACTTCTCAATATCAACACCAACATCAAACACATATATAGATAACAATTACAATAAAACTATAAAAAAATGCATTATATATAGAAAAAAAAACAATTAAAATACGGATCCAAAATTGATTGAATATAACTCACCTGCAACACGAACCAATAAGGAATCTATACAATATTTTTCATAATATTGTTTGTGAAGACATATTCATAATGAATCCATACCAAATTTATCATAATATTGTTTCTGAACACATATTCATGTGCCATAATATAAAATTAGGTTTTGATTTGGGGGGATTTGTACAAAATTAGGGTTCGATTGCAACTCATATTGGGGGATTTGATTTGGGGGGGGGGGGGGAATTGTACAAAATTAGGTTCGATTATGAATCTGATTTTGATAGCTTTCTCTAATTTTGGTAGCAGATTTTGAATTAGAGCAATTAATTTGATAGAGTTTTACTTCAAAGGATGGCTTGAAACGGTTTTGTGTTAAATGCTTTCAGAATTATATTTGATCGGACGGTGCAAATAGTTTTGGGGAATAAAAATGCCACGTGTCATTTTTTCAGAATTTTGAGAGGAGATGTGATTCAAACAAACCCTCCTTTATATAGAGTAGGGATAGGGAATGGTTATTTTCAGAACCAAATAAAATGCGAGAACTGCGAGAACCGATCATGTCCATTCAATTTTTTTATCAATGGTGGAGGATGCACATGGCATTTTAGTAAATAACTAGAAGTTATTTCTTGCATTTTATTTAACTATAGGGACATTTTATGTATTTCACAAATACAAAATATATCAACTTACTTCTCGGAGAAGTTGATCATAACTCCCTCCCCACTTGTAGCAATCAAATCAGTTCCTTAATTAACTCAAAAAAAAACGAGAATCTTATCTATAATCAGCGATAAAAAGCGATTTACTAAACTGCATGTGTTTTTTTTAAGGTGGGTCATATGATACAAATAATTGATGTTTTGATTGTCTTAGTAATCAATAAGTTAGTGTTGATGATCTTTGTGTTGTTACACGTTACAGTATGTTGATATGATTTAATTTTTTTGTGTTTTTTATATTTTGGTTTTTGCTGGTAACCTGTGTGTTTACATGAATTTTTTTCTTCAATTAGTTTTGTAAAGATTGTATCTGATATTCTTTAGTACTTTTATATGTGTTTGAAAATGCAATTGTAGGTTTTTGTTTATGTTAGGCTATGTATTATTAGGTTTTGATGTATATTTTGGTAGTTATGAAGCTATAAACATGTGTGTTATTTAAGAAGGACATCTTCGATTATCAGGTTAGTTTATGAATTTCAGGTTAATGTTTCAGTGGTTCATAACAACCATGTACGTTATAAACAAATGTGTTAACTTGGTTAACTAATATAAACATATGTTTTTTAAGAAGGATGTATAATGATTGTTTATATCTATTTTTATACATGTAAACAACTGTGTTAAATATGATATACATGTTAGTGTATCGCTTTATTGGTTTGAACATCTGATTATAACATGTTTATATGGGTTGGTTATGTGTCTTTATATGGTTTGTTGATATAAACATCTTGTTTTCATATGGTTTGGTTATCTGATGTAAACATGTATGTTGAATTAAACAGTTGTGTTATCTGTCTTTATATGGTATTTCAGTATAAACATCTGTTTGCAATATTTTTTTAATGTTTTAATATGTTAAACATTTGTATTTATATGGTTTTTTGATATCATAATCTTGTTGTATATGGTTTGTTAATCTGATATAAAAATGTATCTTGGGATAAACATGTGTGTTAGTTTGGAAAACTGATACAAGGATCTGTAATTGTATGGTTAAAACATGTGTATAAGTTTTGTAGTTGTTATTGTATATTTTTTAAGATGTTCTGTACACATACATATGTATTTGGGGATATGTGATACGGTTAGTCATATAACTCTTTGAAAACAAAGACACATTTATGTTTTACATACAAATCTGATTATATCATTTTAGTTTGTTTGATATATATTGACTTTTAGATTGAGTATTTATATAAGGCGCTACTGAGAATAATGCAAATGTTTATATGTTTTACAGATTTGAGGAGAAGCGACAGAATGAAACATAATAAAACGGTAGTTGAGGAGAATACAATAGATGACCCTATTGATGCAGAAGTGGAGAATAACAATGATGACTTTGAAGAACAAGTTCAACCAAACCAAAGAAGTCCTCCGAGCAGTGGTATGCAATCACAATATTTGGACGTTACTTTTATGAGTTAAACATATATTGAAATTTATGGTTTTTTCTTGTATAGGAACACCTGTGAAATGGAGAAGAAGCATGATACTTGGAAGAGTAGACAACCCAAAAAGTTGTGGGTAACTTGGAATCTGCTAACATAGTCGTAGCAGCCTCTATCAATGTCCTATTTCTCCTTTTAGCCACCCCATTTTGCTGAGGAGTCCTAGCTACACTGTACTTTCTTTTAATACCCTTAAGTTGACAGAAATCATTCATCACTTGGTTTTTAAACTCTGTCCCATTATCACACCTAATGATCTTAGCTTTCTTATCAGCAAGGTTTTCTACTACAGTTATGTATGACTTAAGGATTTCACTGGTCTCATCCTTAGTATTCATGAAGAAAACCCAAGTAAACCTGCTAAAATCATCAGTCACAACCAAACAATATTTCTTATTATTTAGGCTGCAAATAGAGGTAGGGCCAAATAAGTCCATATGCAGCATATGCAGTGGTTGGGTGATAGAGTTAAAAACCTTGGGCTTACAAGAGGCTCTATGTTGCTTCCCTTTGAGGCATGCAATACAAGTCTGTTTATTCTCAAATCTTTTTAAAGGTAAACCTCTTACAAGGTTATTTTTAGCTAAAAGATTTATCACCTTAAAGTTCACATGACCTAGCCTTCTATGCCATAACATAGATTCATCCAAGGAAATTGTAGCAACTAAACAAGTAAGGTTTTCTTTGGGCACTATGTTTTTCATACTTATATCGCATGCATTGCTTCTTAAGTAGTACCTCATCTTCACTAGAAAATTAAAATAGATTCTGCGGAACGTAACAAAATTCTTCTTGTCACACATTTGTGACATACTGAACATATTATATTTGAGTTCTTTCACATAGTACACATCTTCAAAGTCCAAAGTCTTGATTGTGCATTTACTAGTAATTCTTCCACCTATACCTCCTCCAAAGGAAACATATCCTCCATTCAAATTAGTCAAGTCTGAAAGATAGGATAGATTTCCAGTCATGTGCCTGGAACATCTAGTGTCTGAATAGCCAAGATCATCATTATCGTTGGAATGTCCTTGCACACAAAATAAAGGAAATTAGTTCCTTTTGGGGACCCAAGCCATTACTCACTTGGATCTGCCTCGTGCATCAATGTAATCATATTTTTTGAGAGTAACTGATGCACTGTTGGGTTGAGTGGTCTTTCTAACCAAACAAACTGAGGGCTTAACAGCATTGCCCTTGATTCCCCCAGTAGCACTCACTTTTGAACCAACAGTTTTAGTTTTAGGCTTAAAGGTATTAACTTTTGGCCTATCAGTATTAAGTCTTGGTTCAACAATATTAACATTTTTCTTGTAAAACTTGATTTGTTTATCATAGGACTTAAAGGTTTGTGCTGCTCTACCATAAAAGGGCCTTGGTGAAGTAGATGGTGAGGATTTTGAAAGGTTTCTTTTAGGTCTTTCACCAAATACTCTGGGTTGTGGTCTAGCAATATTAACTGGCATTGAAGTATTCAAAGGTTTTATGCCAGTCTTAAGAAGTAATGCTCTTGGAGTCATGATGGGTTGAGGTCTCATAGGGTGTCTACATTGAGCCTGTAGATGAGAAAAACTTCAACACACAAAGCAAGATTTGTTATACATGTAAAATTCATCTCCTAATTGCTCAGATTTAAGCTTGTTCCAGTTCCTTTGATTACCTCTAGGACTGGATGACCTGTTTCTATACATCTCAGCATATTTTACTGTCTTCCTAACAGTTTTTTCATTAGGTTTTACAGGTTCAAAAACCTTCTCTTGCTTTGGTTCATTAGACTCTACACCTCTTTTAATGTTTTTATTGTCAAACACATACACCTCAGGTAAAGATGTGTCACTGGCACTTTCAAAGGCTTCATCATCCTTTTCAGTTTTGGTCTCCTTAACCCTAGAGTCACGAACAAATGTGGGTACCTTAAACTCTTCTAGGCCTGTTTGTTCAAGGTCTATAACAGGAGGTGCTGGAACACCTCTGAATGGTGGTGGTGTTCTTTTATATCCAATTCCTGATTTGGCTTTGCCAACTTGAGAGATTTCAATCATTTTATCAACTTTCTTAGAGTTATAGTGATGTGTAACCTTAAGAGTATCAACACTGAGTTCTATGTTATCTTTAGCTATTGCGACTTTCTCTATTTCTTCTTTAAGCACACTTATGGTGGTGTCTTTAAGAGAAATTTTCCTATTAAGCATTGCTGTTGTTTCAGAAAATTTTGACTCATTTTCCTTATAATGCACAATTTGTTTTTCCAGAACTGCTAAGCCTCTTTTATGGTTTACTAAGTTATAACTAGTTTTAGAAAGCTCTCCAGCCAAATTATCAAACTTAGTTTTAAGAGACTCATATTCACTTAATGGGACACATGTATCTGAGCAATTTGTTTCAGTAAGTACGTCAGATACCAAAGCCATGTTGATTGGACTCTCTTCTTCATCAGCCATGAAGCTCCAATCATATCCATCACCATCAATAGCCGCTATTGCTTTGGAAGAAGAATCATCAGCTTCACAACTTCTTTCTTTGTTCCTGGGGCTTCTGTATTCCCTGGCAAAATGCCCAAGCTTGCCACAGTTGTAGCATTCCACCTTTCCTTTGTCAAAACCAACAGTATCTCCATCATTGATCTTGATCTGCCTCCCAGTTCTCTTCATGAACCTTCTTGCCCTTTTACTAATCAAGGAAATGTTCCACTTGATATCCATCTCTTCAATGTCATCTTTATGGATCTGTTTCAGGTCATCATGAGTGATTTGGGATCCCTTTTGCTGCTCAGAGATGAAAGCATAAATGGTACTTTCATTGATGTCCGCTGCAGTGATAGCCAAACAATCAGTATTAACATTAGTACTAGGAGTACTAAAACCAAAAATGTCTTTCTCATTACTAGAGACTGGGTGAGCCACAAAAGCTATGTTTTGTGACCCAGAACTGGAAGATGCAGCTGCAGCTCTCTTCATGTCTTGTGCAATGACCTTAAAGCTATTGAACAAATTGTCCAACCCCATAGTTTCAAACTCTGCCTTATTCTTTCATACAATGACATGTGTTTCCCATTTTGGTGATGGAAGGCTTCTAACAAACCTCAGATTGACATCTTCCTGAGAGATATCCACACCCGACACTGCCAATTGACTGATAAGTTTTTGAAGCCTATTGTAAACTGAGTCAATGGACTCAGTAGCACCAGCAATGAAGTTTTCAAACTCTTGCTTCAAAAGAGTTTTCTGTGTTTTCTTGGTGGCAGAGTTCCCACCAAATCTAGTCTCAATGGATTTGAACAAAGTCTGAGCATCCTTGTGCTTGCTGAATGAGTTGATGATCATCTGGTAATGCCATAAGTAGAAGACTTTTGACCTTGAGATCATTGCCTCTTTGAGCCATTTCAACAACAGTGACAGGTTCACCTTTGTCTTTAACAACAATTTTGCCACCAACTTCTACAGAAACAATGGATTTGTAGGAGTCTCCATTGAGCACAATGTTCCACAGCTTAAAGTCAAGTACCAAGAAGTACTGCTCTATGCGATCCTCCGAGTTCATATTCATTTGGCTGCAACTTAGGAACTCTGGTAACAGCACTGGATTTGCTTGAGTCAAAATCCATTTCTTCAGTTTTGTCACACAGGATCTTCTAAAACAAAGCTTTCAGTACACAAGCTCTGATACCACTTGTGGAGTCCCAAACCTTTGGATCTAGAACACTTAGCTTGTAAATGAGTAGTTGCCTTGGATGGTTCCAAAACAACAAAGAGAAGTTTGTTATGAATACACACAAGTATGTGGAATCTACTTGAATGCACTTAGAATATTAAAGTAAACACAGAATGTAACATAAATGCTTCATTATTATTAATCAATAATACGAGTACTCTCCTAGTACTAGGGTTTACAACCTTGAAGCTTTACTTAAGACGGCTAGGGTAATGGAAATGCTAGTGTGTGTAGGAGATGTATTCTGACATAGCTACGATCTCTTTTTATACACTAAGGAGATCCTTTACAGAGATAACAATGCATTAAACGTATCATATCTCCTATAGGAATAGAAGATATGCTATTATAAAGCATACACGGCATTCCATACATAGAACAGTACAAACTATAATACTATCAGTACTAACTTCTACACTATCAGTACTAACTAGTTAATACTCTTGTATTATCACTATCAGCACTAGCTTCTAAAGCTAAGAGTATTAAATGAACTTGTGAATTTCTCAACAATAAAATATCAGGCTAATTTTATGTTATCAGTATCCTTAGTTAATTAGTTTAGTAATTAGTAAAAGTAGCAGAAATCGGTAGAAGTTCCACCCTCCACTCTTATACCCCGAGATATTTACCTTGCTTTAAAAAAAACCATAAAAACTAAAAATAATCTCCCTCAACCCCACCTTCTCGTCATATATCTCTTTCTAGCATTCCTATTCCCCTAGAGAACGAAATCAATCCCCTGGGCTTACCACCTAGAGGGTTGAAAAACTTACTCGTAGAAAAGGAAGTCTTCTCGACCCCGAACCCTGCTATCAACCTCTAAATGAAACATTTGAAAAGTTGCCATTTGATTAATAATATCATAGTTACAAATAAGATATTTCATAATACAATACATAAATGTTTTAATAACATATCGAATGGTAAATGATAAAAGCATAAGCCTTCAAAACATGTCGTGCGACTCTATGCTCCATGCACCAACTATCGTCTTATTAACTTGAGATAGACATGCCTAAAAGTGTCAACACAAATATTGGTGAGTTCATAGGTTTGTATTAATAAACATAAGTATTAAAATCAAGTACGTTGAAGCATGTAGAACAATAGTGAACTAGATATACATATATGAGCACTTAAATAATATCACGATATATACGACAACAAAACAACACATCACAAGGGTCTTTCGACATACAGTCAGGATGCACTACAAAATACACAAACTGGGAAACAACTTCCCGCACATAATAATTACATAGTAATAGTCATGCATTAGAGCATATATTGGTACGCACATGTTGACCAAATATGATAATAATGCATCATGTTGACTATACAACACATACTGGGAAACTCTTCCAAAAGATTTTGCAATCAATTAATCATTCGGTTCCACTTCAACTCTGAAGTTAAACAGTTCTACGAGTAGTGCAACAACTGAACCTCATGCTACATTAAACAAGAACTTGATCTACACAATAATAATCACATATGGTTTAGTCATGCATTAAGACATATATTGGTACGCACATGTTGACCAAACTTGATAACAATGACTAAACATCACATACTTCTAAGTTCGTAATTCCAAGTATAAATAAATATGTATATAGCACATAGTATAGTTTTCAAGTAATTGTGATTATTATAAAAATTGTAGCATGTATCTCCCTCAAAATAGTTTACAAAAATAGTTAATCAATAGAAAATGGGGCCATGAAACTCACCGTGAGTTAATGACGTTAAGGGTAAAACAAAATTGATGGATAAACCGAGAAAATCGCTATGTGCAACAACATTGGCCTTAATCAAAAGGGAATGATAAGAACAAAGAACTAGAACAAAAAACAATTTCTTCTTTGGAATCCTTCAACCCTCTTGTGCACTTATGATCTTGTTTTAGGACTTACGAAAGAGCTTGAATACTTGTGTAGCTTGCAATCTAGCCAATGGATGAAGAAACATATTACTAGGATCATGTAAAGCTTGACAAGAGCTATAACAATGATATGAAGCTTGTTGCTTGAAAAGCAAAGATGAATGTGTTGTGGAATTATGGGTTGGGCATTTATGATAATGAAACAAAGAGGAATGAATGAGTTTCTTATATAGCAAGATGAGGAGGTTAAGACATTTAGGATATTTAGCTAGTTATGGCTAAAAATGAAACACATACATGCATAATAAATCTATGGTTTATCACCAAGCCAACAAATTCGGTGATTTACTAATGTGTAGACCACCAAAAAAAATATAGGATGACTAGTTTAGTTTTGATATTATCTAGTGTTACGGAGTGAGTTTTGGTCCCGGTAATTGCTAACGTTAAGTATTTAAATCATGAAACGTAACTGGATATCTTAAAAATATGAAACTTGTAAAGAATGTTAAATCTTATCAATATACTCTATAAAAGTATATTAAATGAGTGATAAGTTTAACGTAATGCGTAAACGTTGTCAAAACCTAGAATCGTAGGTTAAATACGCGAAATGTGACTTTTCTAATATGATTATTATGAACCTAAAAGATTTATAATGTTTAGACTGGGCCTAGTCCAATGTCGGTGGGTGTTAAATGTTCATTAAATCTAAAACCGAAAATGTTAAATAATCAAGGGATGATTTTATGGTCAAAGGGGGAGGAAAATAAGTTTGCATTTTTCTAAAAATGTAAAAGTATTTAAACATCTTAGAAAATGCGGTGCATGTATAGGTCAAGTCTGTGTATAAGTAAAAATGCTTAAAACGTGAGTTTAGGCTCGTAAAACACAGAGTCTATTTGGTAACATTTGAAATTAAAATTTAAAATTATTGATATTGATTTTAATTGTATGTGTGCAAAGTAAAATTCAATGTTGTACGAATTCACACTGTTTTAATATTACATTTATAGTATTTACAACGTTTAGAATTTGAAAATGGCCATAGACATTATAAACGATAAAGTTTAAATTTGAGACATTTTAGGGGTCAAGTTTTTTTTATGTTTATTTTCAATTAGCTTACTTTGTTTTTACTTTCATTTGTAACAAATTAAGGAAAACTTATCTATATTCCATTTTATGTACATTGTACAATGCTCTAAGCCACAAACTTTGTATATATATTCCAACAAAGAACCTTACTCCAACCCACATGAACACAAAGCACATATGGCATCCATAACAATCACTAAGGTCTTATTTCCTTCAACGATATTCTTAACTACCCTATATTTTGCTTCATGTTCTTCTGATGAAGTTGATGCTCTCTTAAAATGGAAAGCAACTCTCCATAGCCAAGATAACAACACTCTTTTACCTTCATGGGCAACTGATCAAAAAACAGTGTCTCCATGTAACTGGTATGGGCTTTCATGCAATGAAAATGGTAGCATAAACAGACTGAACCTTTCGTACTCTGGTTTGAATGGTACACTTAATTATTTCTCTTTCAATTCGTTTCCAAATCTTATCTATTTCAATCTTACAACCAACAACTTTTTTGGTATCATCCCATCTGACATTGGTCACCTTTCGAAACTAGTTTATCTTGATTTCTGTTCTAATCAATTCATTGGAAAAATTCCACCAGAAATTGGCACATTGATGTCACTAAAATGGCTAGAGCTACAATCGAACAATCTAATTGGTCAGATACCACAATCTTTAGGTGAACTCAGATCCCTTTATCTACTTCGGCTCTTTGGAAACAAGCTTTCTGGTTCCATTCCAAAAGAGTTAGGAAACTTGGTATCCCTTTCTATTCTAGAGTTGGGCGAGAATCAACTCAATGGTTCGATGCCAAAATCATTTGCTAATTTAAAAAGTTTAGAAGAACTGAATCTCATGGAAAATCAACTTTCTGGTCCTATTCCAAATGAGTTAGGAAAACTGAAGTTGGTTCGAATACAGATTAGCAACAACAGCTTTTCAGGTACATTGCCTGACGGAATCTGCAATGGAGGTAAATTGAAGAGGCTAGCAGTTGCCAAGAATAATCTAATAGGTCGAATTCCGACGAGTTTATACAACTGCTCAAGCTTGATCCGAGCACGGTTTGATGGAAACCAGCTCACGGGAGATATTTCCGAGAGCTTTGGTGTCTATCCACACCTTGATTACATCAATCTCAACGATAACAAGTTTTATGGGGAGATCTCGGACAACTGGAGTAAGTGCAAGAACTTAACGACGATGCAAATGGGAGGAAATCGAATAAGTGGTAAGATACCACTTTCTCTTGGAAACTCACCTCAATTAGAAGTACTTAATCTTTCTTCCAACGTTTTGGTTGGGCGGATACCAATGGAATTTGGAATGATGATCAGACTCTCGAAGCTTTTCTTGAGCAACAATCAACTTTCTGGTGATGTGCCACAAAATCTTGGATCACTAGCTGAACTCTCAAATCTTGATTTGTCCATGAATACATTGAATGGGCGAATTCCATCTTCAATCGGGAACTGCTCAAAACTGTTCAACCTAAGTTTGAGTAACAACAAATTTACTCATGAAATCCCAGATCAGATAGGTAAATTGCCTCAGCTATCTTATCTTGATCTGAGTCACAATTTACTAAGTGGTGAGATCCCTTCAGCACTATCAAGTCTGACTAGTTTGGAGATGCTCAATCTTTCGCACAATAATCTTTCTGGTTCAATTCCAAAGACATTCGAGAAAATGAATGCCCTGCGGAACATTGATTTATCATATAATCAACTAAAAGGTCCCATTCCCAACAGCAAAGGTTTTCTGAATGCATCAGTAGAAGCATTGCAGGGGAACAAAGATTTGTGCGGAAATGTTAGCGGCTTGAAGCCATGTGCTTCAGAAAAGCATACCTTGAACAACAGACACCACAAACTAGCACTCGCAATTTTTCTTCCACTTCTCGGAGCACTTCTACTTGGTGGTCTTTTGGGAACTTTTGCTTTCTATAAGTGGAGATCAAAAAAGATGTCATCGACACAACATGTGTATGAAGAGAAGTCGTTTCCAGATTTTCTCTCAATTTCAAATTTTGATGGAAAGGAGACTTACCTCGAAATCCTAAAGGTAACTGAGGAATTTAACGAGTCGTACTGCATCGGAAAGGGAGGATGCGGAAGCGTGTACAAAGCGAGCTTGGCTTCGGGTGACATAGTTGCTGTGAAGAGACTTCATTCGTCGGCTGAAGAGATCAATCGCGATGATTTTCTAAACGAGATCAGGGCATTGACAAGGATAAGACACCGTAACATCGTGAAACTACATGGCTACTGTTCACATGCTAGAATCTCGTTTTTGGTTTATGAGTATCTTGAAGGGGGTAGCTTAGCTGATATTTTGAGCAATGAAAACGCACATTATTTAGATTGGAAGAAGAGGGTGAACATAATCAAAGGTGTTGCACATGCTTTATCGTATATGCACCATGATTGTTCACCCCCTATCGTTCATCGTGACATATCAAGCAAAAATATCTTGCTTGATTCAGAGTATGAAGCATGTGTTTCGGATTTTGGCACGTCCAAGATTTTGAACAAAGACTCGTCGAATTGGAGTAATGTCGCAGGAACATATGGATACCTTGCACCAGGTAAGTTTATTATGTTGTCAATCATATACACAATCTAATCAAAATGTTATTTCCTTACACAATGAAAGACTCGTCGACTCGGCGTAATCATAATTTTTTTGCAGAATTTGCTTACACAATGAAAGTAACTGAAAAGTGTGATGTGTATAGCTTCGGGGTTCTAGTGTTAGAAGTCATCAAAGGTGAGCATCCAGGTGATATAGTAACTTCTCTAACATCTTCATCAACCAACAAGGTTGACCTTGAAGATTTAGTGGATCATCGTTTACCAGTTCCGCTCCTGGAAATCAAGAAAGTTGTGACATCTATCTTGGTTCTAGCGATAAGATGTGTTAATTCAGATCCCGAGATAAGGCCTACAATGTATGATGTTTCACAGCTACTTGCTTCATTTCCTTAAGACATGACTAAGAGTTATAATTACTACTTTATATAGACATAAAGTATTTTCTTTATCAGATTTGCTTCCAGTGTTTATATAGTTTTATGGTATTTTCTTCGTATGTAAGATGGTGTGTTGTTGCAATTATCAGTAAATCAATTTAATTTATGTTGTTTTTATATATATTGGTTACTTGTAGCAATAACAAACAAGGCCAAGTAGTTTTATATATTAGTGAGCAAGCACCACGAGTACTGTAAGTCTATAAGCATTGTCCTTTAAACGTTGCTAAGACGTTAATTTCAGTAAAGAAACTTATTTAACATTACTAATGAACAATGAAGATGTTAAAAACTCACAATACCAATTTAAGAATTTGTGTGCTCAAAATACCGATGCAATATTCTGTGTAGCATTTCATGGAACAGCTGATGTCGATCATTGTGAAATAATGGCCACTAACTTTTAAACCTCTATTTGACATGTACGACAAACCTCAATTAGGGAAAAATAGTTATAAAGCACAATAATATATACAATAGGGGAAAATAGCATACGAGTTTGTTGTTTGTTTTTGTTTTATCTTTTTTATATTACTGTGTTTGTAAAGAAAATTTCCACACAAGGACCAATTTGATAAGAACAGGTTCACTAAAGGGACCAAAAAACACACATATAACATTGATGTAAGAAAATTTCCACACACGCACCATTGGTGTAAACCATTTTACCATCATTTGGTCAAAGTTCTATCGGATTGTATCAAAATCTTAGAAATTGAGAAAGCAACCTGCTGGATCGGCATCTGAAAAAACTATTAATTGAATATAAGAATCTTTCGGATACCAGATTTTTAAATTAATGGTTCTCTTTACGTATCGGAGGATTCTTTTAACCTCAGAGAGGTGACGTTCAGTTGGTCTTAACTGATAACGAGAGCAAATATATATAGCAAAGACTATGTCTGGTCTGTTGGCTGTTAGATACATGAGAGACCCAATAATACTATGGTATTTTGTAGGGTCAACAAGTTTCTCATTTAAATCAGCGTCAAGTTTAGTGGCTGCTGCAATTGGTGTGTTATAGGTGTCACATGTGATCATACCATATTTTTTGAGAATATCAAGAACATATTTGGGCTGACTTAGAAAAATACCACGGGGTGATTGATGAAATTGGAGTCCTAAGAAGAACTTTAATTCACCCATCATTGACATTTTAAAATTTTGTTTCATTAATTTTGCAAAAACGTTTGAGTACTTTTTGTGGGTTGAACCAAAAATTATGTCATCAACATAAATTTGAACAATTAAAATATGTTCCCCGTGATATTGGATAAACGGTGTTAGATCAACGAACCCTTTGATAAAATTATTAGCAAGCAAGAAAGCTAACAATTTATCATACCACGCCCGTGGGGCTTGTTTTAGACCGTAAAGAGCTTTTTTGAGTTTATAGATATGACTCGGGTGCTCTCGATCTACGAATCCCTCTGGTTGGCTTACATACACTTCATCTCGTAGTTGTCCGTTCAGAATTGTTGTTTTCACATCCATTTGATAGACCGTGATGTTCTGTGAGCCGCAAATGCCAGAAAAATTTGAACAGCCTCAAGTCTAGCCACTGGTGCGAATGATTTTTTTAAAGTCAATGCCTTCTTCCTGACGATAAAATTTAGCCACCAGACGAGACTTGTTACGAATAACCATGCTTGCAGAGTCTACTTTGTTTTTCCAAATCCATTTGAGTCCAATAACATAGACCCCAGTTGGTCGTTCAACCAATTCCCATACTTTAAGACGTTTGAAATGATTTAATTCTTCTTGCATGGATTCAATCCAATTGTCATCTGTCATTGCTTCTTTAATGTTTTTGAGTTCAGCATGACTGACAGTGAGAGCATAAATGCAATTTTCACCATCTGTGTGAAGGCGTTGTCTGGTGATGACTGGTTCGTTAGGATTGCCAATAATGTTTACTAAAGGATTATCTCTTATCCCTTCGTGTGTTGAGGGTTGGTGTTGATATACATTTTGTAGATTTGGTAGATCCAGATTGCATGTTAATGATTCGGCAACATCTGGAATAGTTGTTTCGGATGCCAAAGGGTTAAAGAATGTGTTTCCATCATAATCTACAGGTGCATGTACATTTTGATTTAGTGGATCATCAGCTTGTTCGTTGTCATTGGAGGCAGTTTGTTCTTCTGTCGTTGGAGGCTCGATCGGTGGTGCACCAACAGTAACAATTGTTGTTGTGGTGTCAGGTGTATCAGGTAATGGATTTTGATCAGGTTGTGTTGGGAATTATGCAAAGTAGATATTCTGCTGAAGATACTGCTGAAGAAGAGTTTCTACTGAAGTAGTGAAACTGTGTAGATGGTTTCTGCGGAGATAGTTATTCCGCGTATTCTATAGTTAGTTAGGATATGCATGAGCTTTATTAGGAAGTGATTATGTATATCTTATTTAGTTTTATGTTTATACGTTTTAGAAAAGTTAGGGTTCCTTGTCTATAAAAGGAACACAATAGTATGAATGAGGTACGAAAGGAAAACAAAGTTTTAGTAATATAAAGATCCATAGAGGATCAACGAGTTCTTAGTTATTCTTGTTTATACTTGTGTTTGATTTCCGCTAAAGAATACAAGTTGTAGAGATTTTCTATTAGTTTGTTTGTGATTACATAAGCAATACTAACGATCTACGAAAGCTCAAGATCTATCAAGGTCTAACGTTTAACAAGTGGTATCTGAGTTCTGAGAGTCTCTACGATACTAAGAACAGTCTTTTCTTAACACCCATACAACCAAAACAACATTCACCATGCCTGGATCAGAAGATGATATCGAAGTCACCAACAAAGAACAACACTGAACCAGATCTACCTGTCAATGTTCATTTATACAGATCTATGATTGGTTCATTGATGTATCTAACAGCTTCTAGACCTGATATTACATTTGCTGTGAGTGCTTGTTCTAGACATCAAGTCACTCCACTTGCTTCCCATTTGAATGCAGTCAAGAAGATCTTTAAGTATTTGAAAGGCCAACCCCATTTAGGCCTTTGGTACCCAAAAGAGTCTCCTTTTAAGCTGGAAGCATATAGTGACAGTGACTATGCCGTGCAAACGGATAGGAGATCCATAATTGAGGTTGCCAATTCCTTGAAAGAGGTTGATTTCTTGGCAAGGCAAGAAACAAACTATTTTGGCTACCTCATTTACCAAGCAAGTAGTATGTTGCTACTGCAAATTGTGTGGACGTTCTTTGGATACAAAATAAATTGTTGGATTATGGGTTTAACTTCATGAACACAACAATTTTTATTGATAATCGAGTACCATATGCATAGTTAAAAATCCGCTTTTCACAAAGAACTAAGCATATTGAAATCGTGCACCACTTTATAAGAGATGCATATGAAAACATTTGATAAAAGTGGTTAAAATTCACACTGATGATAATGTGGCATATTTGTTAACAAAGGCTTTTGATGGACCAAGGTTTCAACACCTTGTGGTCCGTATTGGTATGCTTAACCCTTAACTGCAAAGTTTAAGGGGAGGCATAGGCCTCAGGGGAGGCATATGCCTCAGGGGAGGATTTATGTTGTAAACTTTGTATATTGCTTTGTATATTTGCTAACACTAAACAGCTAATGTTTTGTGAGTTTTGTTTGTTTTGGTTTGGTTTGTGTGTTACTCTGTGACTGTTGTGCAGATTGCATATTTCAGTTCAAGTTTATCAAGTTTGGTTCATTGAAGAATGGTCAAGTAAGCTTAAAAGCTTGTTTCTTCTGAAAGCTAAGTACTGAAGTAAGCAAATTATTTCCACTAAAGATAAAGTAATGAAGAGAAGTATTGAAGTTAAATTGTTCATTCATTCATTCAAGAAATAGTTTACAGCTTACAGCTTACAATGCTTACAATCAACTTCAAATGGAAATACAAGATTCATATCTATACATGATCTACTTAACCTATTCTAGCTCTTATCATCGTCTAGCCTATATCTTCTATCCCGATGGGTGGATATGCATGACCAGTACGACGAATAAGCTAAGGATCAAAATGGGAAGGATGGATTGATGAAAAAGAAGATGATGAAGATGAATACAGTAGATGGATGTGTGATATGACATTGTCCTTTGTGATTCATCTACTGGTTTCACCAAAAAGCAATCAATCCATCTTACTTTTACCCTTCCCCTTTACGATATGTGATGAAGCACCAAACCATGGCGCAGGAAGAGCCAACACCACCTGTTGAGGTTGAGGTGTTGAATGTTGAGGGTTTGATGTAATCTCCTTGTTGGAGTCTTCAGAGTCACTAGGAGATGCACTTGGATCCACTACACTACCATCTTCAGAAGAAGTGAGAAAGGGGGACCTCAAAGGTAGAGGTTTAGATTGATAAGAAGCTCGTAAAAACTGGCGAAAATCATCACTTGAGGATGATGATGATGATGTAAATGATGGAGAAGAGGTTGGATCAATAACCTCTGGTTTGGTATTCATGGTTGATTATGGTTGATTGTGGTTTGTGGTGAAATTAGGGTTTGTGATGAAAATTGGGGTAGATGATATGTGTTAAGTGTGCATTGAGATGGTTATATAGACAGATTCAAGGTTTAATGTAATTTAAGGCGAGTTGGGTGGCACAGTAACACTTCAGATATTTACTGAAGATATTTTTTTATCTTGGGTGGTTTCTGCTGAGTGAATTACTTCAGCAGATTGACCGTGTTTCTGCTGAAGGGCTAATTTGTCATTGGTTAGAGTTGAAGTACACGTAAGATATGGTCAACAAAAGTTCCGATATTTTTGACTATAATTTGGGCAACTTCTACCAATCCATTATTCGCATATCTTTCCTTCAAATTAACCGATTCCCTCTACACTTACGTTCAAAACACTTCCAGTTGTGTGATTCTTAACCCTAACTTACAAGTTTACACATGGCGCTTCTAATTAAGAAGGATCATAACAAAGTTGCTTATCTGGGAAAAGCAAAAGGTCATGAAATCTATGAACCGATGGTGGAGTTCTTGAAGAGATCAAAGATTCATTATGCTTTAACGTATTCTCCTAATGTGATATATGAATCATTGGTTACACAATTTTGGGCATCTACTTCGAAACGGAGTGAAACATAGATTGTTGCTATTGTTGATGGAACAGCATATGTTGTGACAGAGGAGTTGATAAGAAGACAATTTCGCTTGGACGATGTTGATGGGGTTTATCATTCTAATGCTGTGGATATTCTTGATGGGCTAAGAGCTTGTGGATACAGGGGTACAAGGACTGATATATGGTTCAAGAATCAGTTGTGTCCTATGTGGAGGTTTTTGGTTCACACGCTG
This sequence comes from Chrysanthemum makinoi, assembly GCA_910596185.1. Taxonomy (NCBI): domain Eukaryota; kingdom Viridiplantae; phylum Streptophyta; class Magnoliopsida; order Asterales; family Asteraceae; genus Chrysanthemum; species Chrysanthemum makinoi. The sequence goes on from OU343220.1 coordinate 2,915,880, forward strand.
TTTCAAGGCATAAGCAATAAATCATGAGGATGGGACCAATTTTCTACTCAATTGGGATGTGGTATTGTATGTCTTTCTCAGGGGTTAACTTATAACTTTTCTAGGTTTATTTTTGATAATATGGTTGAAAATATTCATAGGAAAAAGCATAAGTTTTTTATGTACCCTAGATTTTTGCAAATGATTTTGGACATTACTTCCCAAGCCCAAGCTTTTTGTCCCATAGGAGCTTTAACTTCTAAACTGTTTGCCTCTATGAATACTCATTATGAGGAGGAACATCATCCTTTGCTAGCTGCTATGTTGTCTCAAGGCAATGAGGCTGCTGGTGAGGGGAATGTTGTTAATTCTCCACCCTCTACTACTGTTGCTGCTGATGGTAATCCATCAATTGCAATGGATGAGGGCCCTTCTAATACTGCTGAAGCTACACTTATTTCTCCAGACCAACCTCCACTTATATCTTCACCTAGACCTAGTCCAAGTTCACCACCTATTTATGTTACTTCTGATGAGGTTGAGCATGAAGTTAATAGACTGCCCACACCTAGTCCATTTAGGGAACCATTTAATGAAGGTTCAGAGAATATTGAGCATGAACATGTTTCTCCTGAAAGGTCCAATGAAGCTCCCATTACCACTGAGCAATCTGCTGGTGGAGCTGAGGACCCTATTACACTTACATCTGTATATGCTCTAGTGAATAGGTATGTGGCTGAGGTTGCTGATCTCAAAAAGGAGCTTGCAGAGACTAAATCTACACTTGGTGGTGAGATTGTAGAGTTGAAAAGAAAGGTTCAGGACTTAGAGGAACAACTTGGGAATAATAGCAAAAGGAAGCTAGTGGTTTCTTCTGATGAGGAGCAAGAGGATACTCAATTTGAGTCACTTGAAATTTTGGCTGATGTGGCTCAGAAGACTGATGTTTCTTCACCAGTTGTTACTGAATCATCAAAGATCAAGAAACCCATTATGTTTACAAGAAGAAAGAGAAGACAGTATTTGTGTAAGGATTCTTCTGAACCTTCAAAGGTGTCAGAAGTTGCAGCTGCTGATGATCAAATAGAGGATGTTGCTACTGAACCTAGTCAAGCTTCTTTTGTTCAAGAACATTCAGGTCCTTCATCTTCAGCAGATCATACTGAAGTCTTTCTTGCAGGAAGATGTTTTAATCTAGACCCTAATGATGATGTCTTTTCTACACCTGTTGAAGATTTGTCTCAACATGTTTCTTCTGATGTTAATTTGGGTGTTTCTTCTGACGTTCCTGTTGTTGACATCTCTTGTGATGATTCTACTAAGGAATCTGCTAACACAGGGAAAGGAGTAACGGTTTATGAAGAGATTGGAACTGATCTAGTTAGTGAACAGGAAAGGCAAGCACAAGAAAGATTGCTAGCTGAGTGTGAAAATAACAAGAAAAGTCAAGCATTGGCTGAAATGCTTCAAGCTCAGCTTGCTACCAATTTGACTTCTGAGAGACAACGAGAAATTGATGAAATGTCTACTCAGTTTACTGATGCTCAATGGGATACTTACATTAGTCAAGCTGCATCAAATTCTACTCTTGCTCAGAGTATCTTAGGTGCAGACTTTGACAGTGAGAATTTTGCTGCACAAATGGTGGCCCTTGGACAAAAATGAAAGCAAGCTGCAGCTGACAAAAAGAAAGCTCTTAATGCACAGAAAGCTAAAGAAAAAATGGAAAGACCACAAACAGCAGCTCAGCTAAAAAAGTATATGAGAATGGTGGTGTATAATCAAAGTAGTGTTATCTATCAGAGAGGTTTAACAAAGAAGCAAGTTTGGGCTTTAGCTGATTCTGAGTTGATTAACATGTATCATAGAGTTATGAAGTATGTTACACCATCTTCTAAATTGAAAATGAGTGTTGGTGCTTTGGATGCTCCTGAAGCAAAGAGAATAAAGCAAGTTGAAATTGTAGATAATTTTGATGATGTTACACCAAGGATGGATTCTCCTGTTATTACTCCTGAAGCATCTACTGCAGCTATACCTTCAGTTGAAAGGGTTCAATCTGCTGAACCACAAACTATTTCTTCTACATCATTGCCTAGTGTTGCACCGATTGATCTAGAAGGAGAAGATATGGGTAAGAAAGCTGAAAGAGCAGCTATTAAAGCTAAGAAGGCCAGAGTGATACTTGAGAGAATGTATGAATTGAGAGGTATTGTTCCAGTTAAGTCTACTTCTACTTCTTCCACTCATGCTAAAGATATCCCTGAAGCATCTGAGGATGTAACATCTATGGGGATTTATATACCTGGTCGGAGGATGAAAAGAATGTCTAAAAGAAGTCACACTACTCTAAGGTGATCTGTGAGATCAGAAGGGACATACACTTCTAGTATTCATAAGTCTCTCAAAGGTAGTTCTTTGGATCTAAAAGCTGCTGATTCAACTTTTATTCAAGAAGGATCTGTTGATGTTTTTCCTGAAGGATCTCATGATGTGTTGATTAATTGGACCTTGAATGATGGGGAGCTTAACACTATTTATCGTCTGGATAATTCTACTATGAAGTTCAACTTCTTGAAGGAAATATTTCATCTGGTGGTTAGGCAAGATTTGAATACTCTGTATGATCTTGTTACTAAGCATTATGCTATTCATTTACCACAGGGTTCTGGTTTATTTTTGTTGGGTTATCTTCAAGTGCTATTTGATTCTCAATCTCCAAATGGTAAAGGGTATCATGTTTGGAAGAATTCACATAAGTGGAAGGTTGAGACTTGGAGATTTTATCCTTTGCCGTGTGTGCATGTGGTGGAGACAAAGGGTGGAATTACTGTGTGTATGTTTGCTGATAAGACTTATCCATTATCTATGAGGCTGATGGAAAGAATGCTTAGACAGAAGTTGGAGGTTCCTCCAGATCCAGTTGGTAATGATAAGTTGCATGCTGAACACTGTGTTGGAATCATTAAGACTTAGCTTCTGCAACATAGAGCATCATCTTGATTGTGGTATTTTGTTTGTAATATTTGTTTTCTTTGCTTATGTGTTTTGTTATTAGTTAAAAAAAATAAAAAATAAAAAATAAATAAAAAAAAATAAAAATTTGTATATTTTTGTTTTGTCTAACTTTTCTTGCAGATTTGTTGTATATTATTGCTGGTTATTAACTCATCAGATGTGCCTTATGTATATCAAAGAGTTGGCTAGTCCAAAGGGCACAACTTTGGTAAAGACACATCAAATCTGTTGATAGCTGTAATGGTTTGCTCAAAATCATAGGGTTTGCAACCACCCATGCTTCATTGCTGAGGGTTGTATGGTCATCAATTCACCATGGTTTATTCCTTTTTGGAATCCAAGAATTGACTAGCCCACATGTATATGGCTTGTGGTAAAGGCAGTGGAATACCATATTTGGTACTCAGTTCACCAATCCTAAGAATTGACTAGTCCCGAGCAAACGGCTGTGTAAAGACATTTCAAATCCGTTCATGGTTGCTGATTTGCTAATAAATCGATGGTTATCGCTGTACCATGATTTTCGAACTTAAACATTTGGCTACTCCAGAGTGATGGCTATTGGAAAGAGATCAAATCCATTATTTTCAATGATTCACCTCTCACAGGAGTTAACACACCTGAATGTGATGAGAATAGTATGAAACTAATATGTTTTGATGTACATTTTGTCATTTGTTGCTGCAAAGATCTGAAGTTTCAAAGTTTTGTCATCATCGAGGTGCTTTTATTTTGATTTTTTGCTGCAAAGATCTGATGTTTGTGTGCAATCCTCTAGTTCTGAAGTGTTAAAGACCTATCAAGAAACTGGAACTTAACCTAGTCAAATTCCAGTTTAGGGGAGGATTGTTGGGAATTATGCAAAGTAGATATTCTGTTGAAGATACTGCTGAATGGATTCTGCTGAAGAGTATGGATTCTGCTGAAGAAGAGTTTCTACTGAAGTAGTGAAACTGTGTAGATGGTTTCTGCGGAGATAGTTATTCCGCATATTCTATAGTTAGTTTGGATATGCATGAGCTTTATTAGGAAGTGATTATGTATATCTTATTTAGTTTTATGTTTATACGTTTCTTAGGAAACAAGTTAGGGTTCCTGGTCTATAAAAGGAACACAATAGTATGAATGAGGTACGAGTTGAAAAACAAAGTTTTAGTAATATAAAGATCCATAAAGGATCAACGAGTTCTTAGTTATTCGTGTTTATACTTGTGTTTGATTTTCGCTAAAGAATACAAGTTGTAGAGATTTTCTATTAGTTTGTTTGTGATTACATAAGCAATACTAACGATCTACGAGTGCTCAAGATCTATCAAGGTCTAACGTTTCAACCGGTTGAGCAGCGAAAACATTGGATACATCTGGAGCACGTTGGTCGAAATATTCGTTGAACATTGGAGCAAACAAAGTTTCCAATTGACGACGTGTGAGTTGAAATTGTTGATTAGCTGATGATTCAGGAAAGTTTAGATGGTTGAATCCGAGTTCTAAGCTGTTTTGCTCAGAAACCATGTTAGTAAGCTCATCGAAATTAGCATGAATGGTTTCCATGATTTCTGTAGTACGACGGTTCTAGATTCGAAAGCCTTTTGAGTTCTCACAATATCCTACAAAGACTCTTATGTCAACTTTTGCTTTTAGATTTCCAAGGTCATCACGATCATTATTTGGGTAGCAGAGAGCACCAAAAACGTGAAAGTGTTTTAAGTTCGGATTTCGTTTATGGACAAGCTCATATGGTGTTTTGTTGTGGCGTTTGGTGATCATAGAACGGTTTTGTAACATGCAACGAAACAGCTTTTGCCCATAAGTAATCCGGTAATTGAGCGTTAATCAGCATCGTTCTTGCAGCTTCCACTAACGTCCTGTTGCTTCTTTCAACAACTCCAATCTTTTATGGACTTCTTGCAATGGATGTTTGATGTTAAATTCCCACTTTCTCATAATAGGTAAGAAGAGTCTGATTCATGAATTCATTTCCTTTTTTTTTGGGTAAAAGGTCAAACAACCGGTAAATATATTACTCCAAAAAAACGTTTAAGTACAAAGGATATGGGTGAATCCTATATCTCAGCCCCTTACATAGGCGGAAAGCTTACATAACAAGAAACTTCATATTCTTTAAACAAGAAAATAAACCACTACTCAAAAGATAACATTAGACTCCTTTGAAAATAAAATTACTTCCTACCATGGCCTTGGAGCTTGATACCATACGTGTCATAATAAGCATCCAAATTCCCTGGAATATCGTAGACCTGATCCGCATAGTCATCATAAGCATAGTCATCATAACCATCTTCACGAGCATGACCACCACCAAATAGGTTCATTGACTCATCAAAATTGTTCACAACTTCCTCTTCATTAGTATCGAAATCAACAATCTATCCTACCTTAGAGAATGGGTTAACCCTCTTAGTAGAAGAAGTAGACGGAAAATCCTTTTTATTACCTGGATAATCAACATTTTTAATAGGATTACCATCATCATCAACAAGAGTAGCTTTCCCATCAATAAGAAGCTTTTCAAACTCCCTAATTTTCTCAACAATAGAGGTAGGACCAACCTCGTTAGCTTCCATTGATTCACTCACAAGCAGTTCTTGTGATACATTAACGGTCATAAGAGACCCAACCTCCTTAGCTTCCATTGTACTACCAGAATCCACTACATCAGTAGGAATGCCACATTCATCAATATCGATCATATTAAGTGCATCAAAAGGATTAGATGTAGCAATCTTCATCCCACTCGTACTAGCCACTTCAGTGGCTTTCTTCTTTGTATTATCCACCTTCTTGGGTTCATGAGGAGACGCTTTAGGTTGATATCTAAACTTAGGACGCACACCAGGTTTAGTAAAACCTCCCTTACCTGAAACACTTTTACTACCATTCCTACCCTTATTCTTGTAATTGACGATTTGAAAACCATCATTAACACTCTGTTTAGGCTGAGTAGGAGGTGGAACAGATTTATGACAATCAAGTAGCGTATGACCAAAAAGCTTACACGTATCACAACCGGGCGCTTCCATTCAGATTCAACCCAAATCTTTTCAATAATAGAACCTGTCCCATCAAGTAATGGTATCTCAACAAAGGATGCTCTCCCTAAGAACCTCGACAGCCTTAACTTCAATCAAACATCTAGCAAAACTACTTCGACCCCATGATTCCAAGCACATTTGACTAGTGTAAGAATCTAACATTTTTGGCGTGCCAATCAATGTGGCTAGGAGGTTAAGTAGGTTGGTGTTTAGGGTCCAATGTTTAAGAATAATGGGCACATTTCTAATCATCCACGGGTCGTTTTCAAGCACATCATCAACACCTTTCTTCAAATTAAACTTAAAGAAGAAGAAACCCTTAGCATTCATCATGACCTTTTGAACGCCATACTTAGCCCACTTATTACGTACATAATAATCAACAACCGGGAAAGCAATACGTTTACCAAGAAAATAGCCATACAAAGTATTCTCAAATCTGGTATTCACCTCTTCAACAACTTTCATCGGTACGGAAAGATCAACCCAATTGGTTTTATTGCTACACTTCAACCTACGAAAGTTAGACATTCGTTTCATGGGATCATTAGATTAGCACCCGCATAGGAAACCGGCTTCCCACTAGCAGCCACATTAGGTTGAGGTTGCTTCATAACATTTTTAGTGTTCACATCACTTGGAGGATTACTACGACCACTATACTTAAATGTATCCCCATGTGCATTAGAAGCCTTATCACCACCATCTCCAATAAACACATTAGGAGGCTGTTCCAAAACAAAAGTAGGACTAGAAGCATTAGCCATATCATTCACATTCCCACTATTAGGGTTCATTTTCAGTTGGAGAATCGACTCACCAAAGCTAATAGTAGGGTACGATTCAGATGTAAAGACATGGGTCGCATTCGCGTCCATAGAAGTCCAACCAGAGTTTGCATGAGGTTCAACACTCTTAGCAACAGGTTGTACAGTGTTACTTATAGTGCTAACCACATTATCATCACCATAGTTCTCCAAATTCACGTTTGCAAACCGGTCAGAATGAGCAACATCATAAGTAGCGTTCAATGCATCCACATCAATAGTAGCCACAGGTCATGACATACTTGTGTTCTGTTTATCCGACACACTCTTCAAAAACCCTTTTTCCATTCTCTCTTAAACCCACGGCCAACACAATAATTCAACAGCAGTACACAAACGCAAACGTCCAACAGCAGCATGCACAATCCACTAAATAAGAGAAAAACCCTAATTTAAAAAATTAGGGTTTTAGATCGTAGAGTACATAAATCTTCACATAATTAATCGAATCATGAAGATAGCATGCAGTATTTATGTAAGAAAACGTTTTATAATAGAACCCTAATCTAATACAAACAAAACCACCGAACTAAGATCTGCTTCAAACAAACAAACCTATTATAGAGATGATCAAAAACGAATTTTAAACAACTATTATTATAGGATCGATGAAAAACAAGACAAAAGGACGAATTGATAAAGTCAGCTTAGGGTCATAGATCGATGCTTTTTCTTTTTTCGCCGACTAGAGAGTGAATTCAGTTCCTTTGTCGGTTCTAACTTTTTTTATCGTGTTACGAAGCTGAACTTGAATTTTCGTGAGAAAGGTGATGATCATCGAAGGTGCTTGATCTTTAATTCTTAGAAAATAAACCCAAGTCCATCTGGAGTAGTCATCAACGATTACAAGAATGTAGCATTTGTCGTTTATCATCTGCACACGCATTGGGCCACACAAATCCATGTGAAGAAGGTGAAATACGTGGTCAGTACTGTTTTCTGCCTTTGGAGGGAAATGTGCACGAGTGCTTTTTCTTTGTTCACATGTTGAGCATAAGTGGTCTTTGGTATAATGAAATCTTGGAAGGCCTTCGACTAGCTTGTGTCGTGCAAGATCAGTCATGGTTTTGAAGTTCAAATGAGAAAGTCGTTTGTGCCATAACCATTATTTTGTCGAAGTTGCTTTAGAAAGTAGACAAATTGGAGAGGAAGCAATCATATTAATCATTGAGATTGTGCAAAGGCTTATGACACGGGTGCCTGACATGAGATCATTTCCTTGTAGATCACAAATGAAACATGTTTTCTCCCTAAATGCTACTTCCAAATCCCCATAACATAATTGACTGTCTGAGAAAAGGTTGTGACCAAGGCCTTCGACATAATACACACGACTAATTTCGATGTTTCCATTCATGTAATCTTCATAGCCCATGATAGCAGCGAAGTGATCATTCCCGAATCTGACAGTACCAATGAACTTTGAAACTTTGCTAACAATTTGAGATTGCCTCTCATATGTCGGGTGCAACTGCTATCAACAATCCATAAGACGATTTGAATCACCTGCAGTACACACAGGCGACGAAGGTGGAATAGTGGTAGAGGTGGAACCCGAAGAGTTAGTGGGTTCCGTCATAGTTGTAGTACACATGTTAATAATTTTGGGTAACCACTTAAAACTAGGTATACGTTGTAACCATCTCTGCCAATTCCAGCTAGTTCGTACTTTGTCTTAGTGAATTCGCTAGGTGAAGATATCTTCCTAGGAGTTGGTGTCGCAGCTATAGAGTCATCTAAGATATCTTAGAAACTATAGATGACTCTTTGCTTAACACAGACTTAGAAGCTATAATGGGCCTAGATGTGATGCCATTTGTATGTTTTCAAGTACAAGATAAGATATTGCAACACAATTGTCATGATTACCAGAGAGCATACTTTTACGACAAAACACATAAGAAGCTTCAACATTAACATTCAAAGTATTCAAGGTTTTATTATTCGTTATATTGCCTTTACTATTACATTTTACCAACGCAATATCTAAAGATGCAACATGATTTTTGTTCGAAGGCCTAACATGATCTTCTATTTCTGGGGCTTTTAGTTTTCCGCTTCTACGTTGAATATTCCTAGTCTTCTGTTGATTGCTCTTAGGCTGTGATTTGCTAACACTAGGAGTGGAGGCGACTATTCTGGTAGAAGTGAAAGGAGGCATATTAGTATCTTGTGATTTGTCTATAGTGTGCTTCCTAGTATCAACTTTAAACATTCCAGGTGCTATCACATTTGTATTGCTAAATTTTCCTTTCTCGAGTTTATCCAGTTTCTCTTTTAACTCGATGATGATGTGATTCTGGTCTTGAATTGTTGAGTGTAGGTTACCATTTTCATTCATCATATCACGGGTGTAAGCAAGATGCTCATCGAGTTGTTTCGAAGCTATATTACGTGTCTTTTTGAGAGAATCGATAATGGTTTTGTATTCCTCTTTCACTTGTTCAATCTCTTGTTCGTATTTGAAATTTTGATATTTTAAAGACGCGTTTTCATCATTCAGTCGTTCAAGTTTTGGTTTCAATGTGGTTTTAGCCGACTGGTTGACATTGTTTTGTAAAGCTAACTCAAAATCAAGTCTCTGAGTTTGACACCAATGAAGACGTCGTTTGAGTTCAGAAAGTTCTTTTGACATTTTGCATTGAGCATCATCATTTTGAATCAAGATTCTCTCATTTTCAGCTTTTAAAATCTCATTCGGTGTTTTCAAAGTATAAATTTCCTCATTGGATGTTTTAGTATCCTTGGGTGGTTCAGCAACAATTATATTCTCACAGGAAGAATCAACAGTGTATAATAGCACAACAGATATAATATCAGAATAGAGAACATCTTTCAAGAGTCGATTGACATCGTTGAATTTTATTTTTCTGTTTTGTGTTAGAAATCGATGTTTCAGTTGCATTGAAAGTATTTATCATTGATTTTACTTCATTTTGAAGCTCTCGTTCCTAATGTGTTGCACAAAAATGTAAATGTTGAACATGGGGTAAAAATTGTGTTTGAAAAATTTGTCATGTTCTTTTGCGTAAGCAGATTGAAAAGTGGAAGCTTTTATCTCAGAATTACGTTCAATTGCTTGTTCCAAAAATTGAATGTCTTCCATAAATGTGTCAAAATATCTAAGTATAAGACAACATTTTGGTAATCGTCGAAATTCACCAGAAGATGGTAAAGGGCCATTTGTTTGTGCAACTGGTTTAACGGGGCCAACATCAGAAGAAGATTCATTTATTTTTGTGATAAACCAAGGTATTTTTGTTTTCTCCCGCAGAGGAACAAAAGAGTCCATTATATGAGGCAATTTTGAATAATCAAAAGGTTTAGCATACTTCTTTTTGCTCATTTTTAATCGACTCTCTTCATCCTGTTCTTGTTCTTTCTCACAATTATATACAACAACACGCATAATTGAATCATTAACAAGATGTTCTGCACTATACAGCTTTGGATTTTCCTTGAGTACTTTGTGTAAAAAACGTGGTTTATTTTCACCAAGAGCAAAACCATACCCATCGAGATTTGGCTTTAAAGTAAACTTGTGTATTGTTGTGACCAATGTTGCAAAAATTGGCCGATTGATTGGTAATCAGCCATACATCTTATAGAATTTTGAAAATCGGTCAAAAAATCGGCCAAAAATCGGCTGAATCGGTAAAAAATCGGTCGAATCGGTCAAAAATTGGCTGAATCGGTCAACTTTAAAAAACAATAATTTCACTTATGACGACAATGGGATCGTTATTTCACTTATAACGCACAATGGGCCTCATAATCAGAATTGAAGCATTTTATTGAGGTTTGGAAACATAGTAGGCTTGGAATCAGTTAAGATCTTTACTTTGGTCTCCAGAAATACCCAAAACTTGCAGGAAATGCCAATCTGATTAATCACCGATTAATCCCGCCTTGACCGACATCACAAGCAGGTGGTCGACCTTCCGACTACCGATTCACGATTTTTGCAACATTGGTTGTGACAGACTCTCTAGTTTTGTATAAAACTTTTTAAAAATCTTTTATATTACTTTCCAAATCTACGATTTCATCAAGGTAAGAATCAATTCATTTCCTAGACAAATGTTTATGTTCAGAAAAACTGGTTGACAAGTTAACAATTCAATTTTGATTTTTTGAAGTTCAGAATTGAGATTTTCAACTTGTTGTTTATGCTCTAATTTTTCTTGTTCCATTTGAGAAACCAAGTTATTATTGGAAACGGCTAGTTCTCGTATTTGATGTTGTAACTCTTGTTCTATGACATACGTCTGTTGAAAAGCAACTTCAAAACTTTGTTCTCTTTTAGTTTGTGTTTCAAAATTTGTAAGTTGTGTTTTGCAACACTTAAGATCCGCAGTCAATGATGCAAATTTTGCTTTTAAATTACTGTTGATTTCATTGCATTTTCAGCTTGGGATTGGGTGGTCATAAGCAAGGTCATGGGTTCTGGATCAGACGAAGTTTCAATTTGTTCAACTTGATCATCAGGATATTCATCAATCGAATCATCAAATGTAACAACAGGATTAATTTGATCATCGTCTTGAAGAGATATTGATGACTTATGTTGAACATCTTGCTCCTTGTTTGATGCAGATGCAGATCAAGATACAATGTCATGTATGAGACATATGTTTGGATCAGGTACTTGAGACAGGCCATCAGTATCATAAATTGGGCATGTGTCACTCATATGAAGTTCCTGCATATTTTCCATTAACATCACAACTGCATTAGCTTCCAAGTCTTCCATGTCATCATCAGAATCAGCATTTGCCATGAAGTTGTGTTCTTTGTCAGTGAAAGTGCCACCAGCTTCATCTTTGAGTGCTAGAAGTAATTCTTGCTTGTGATATTCACTTCCTCTGGTTCGTGGTTTCGGACATGCATTAGCCAGATGACCCTTGTCATTACAATTGTAGCATCGAATAACCGTATTCCCAGTCTGTGTATTCCCATTTTCAACAATTTCAACCCGTCTATGAGGAGCACCTACATTGTTCCTATTTCCACTAGTAACATTAAACACTTGTCCACTTCCTAAATTTCCCGCATAACCACCAGTTCCCATAGAACATCCATAATTATGATTCTGTACTTCAACCCTTTCATCTTGTATAACAGCTTAATTCCTTGTGTTTGATGAATTACGAAGATGATTGTTGGATTTGTTTGAAAATTTGCTGAAGGCACGAGCAATGAGAGCAAATCCTTGATTCAATGTGTTAAATGCTTCCTCTTCTTCATTATGAGTTTTAGTATAGAACATTGAATCTGAGTTGTTATATGGAACCAGTTGAGTGTCACTCAAATGTGGTGGAGAATCATATGGAGTGATTTGGGGTGACGGTGATTGTTGAGGATAGGTAAAATGATGTTGTTGTTAGACAAATGCATGATTAGACTGTGGATATTGAGCAGGATAAGATTAAGCCATCAGTGCAAGTGAATTCAGAGGTGTAGAAGGTTGATACATTCCACGAAGAGCTCGATCTTTGTCAACTTCAGATTGATGGTGCTTCTGATAGTCATACAACAACCCATACTTCGCATCATGAATATTCTTAGCTTGACGAATAAACGTGACATATTTCTTCCAGTCAGGACCTAGACAATTGAGAAACTTCGTGTTGATAGCAATCTTTGGTAAGATGATATTGTGTATGTCCATGTCATTGACGATGCTTGTAAATCAATGATAATAAGACTCTAATGACTCCCTTGTACCAATCATGAACATTTCATATGAGAGGTAAAGTTTGGATTCATGTCTTTTTGGTTAAGTTTAGTGCCTTCCATCAAGAGAAGTACGTGTTCCCACATATCCTTAGCTGTTTTTTGAGCATCAACGCTTCGAAAAATTGGATTAGGTATTCCGAGAAGAATATATTCCATTTCAAGTTCATCAGCTTCACGGTGAAGTATTTGTTCTGCTGTTAGTTGATTCCCAGGAAGAGTGGTTACCGTTTCGGGTCTTGGAGGAAAAGCTTTTGGATCTCCGAGAACCGTTATTGTTGGCATTTGGAAAGGACCTTCAAGGATAACCTTCTTCAGATATTTGCCATGAGGTTTATTGAGTTCGATGAACCTAAAGAATCGACTTGCCCATTGAACATAACAAGTGGGTGATCCCGCGCGTTTCTGCGGGAGTGCTATGGACCAGTTATATTTTTATAAATGTATTTATGTATTTATATATCGGTCCTTAAAAGTTCAGTTCTATTACATTGTTAGTCCCTGAAGGACCAAGTTTGCAAAGGCAGTTAAAACTTTGGGAATAGTTTCAAACTATTCTCTAAGGTTTAAGCCTTTTCATACTTGGCCATTCCCATTTTTTTTATATAGCACTGTTGCTACAGTGCTTGACACTATTCATACCCCATTTTTAATATATATGTTAATTTCCAGGAGTGAGCATTAGAGGTCTATCAAGTGATCCAACTTCATGAATTGATTGTGGATTGCTGATAGCCTCACACATTTGAGCAAACCAATGAGGTTCTTTTTGTGGAAGTGTAGTGAATGATTTTATTGCAAATTGTGGTGGAAAGTACGGTTGTTTTTGAGGATATGGTTGTTGTTGAATAAATTGTTGTTGTGGAAAGGATTGTTGTTGTGGGTATTGCGGTTGTTGAGGATACTGCTGTTGCTGACGATACTGCTGAGGAAAGTAGTTGAAGTAAGGTGGTTGAGACATTGTTAAACTTGTTTAGATGATGAATCTTGTAGATAATTGAAACTTGTGTTATTGATTTAGTAAAGTTGGTCTACGTTAGAAATTGGTCCTTAGAAGTAAACAGGTCTTTACTCGTAAGATTTGGCCTTACTCGTAAACGTTGTCCTTACTCGTAAGATTTGGTCTTAGTCGTAAAGTGTCCTTACTTGTAAGATTAGGTCTTAGTCGTAAAGTGTCCTTGCTCGTAATATTAGGTCTTAGTCGTAAGACTTAGAATAACTAATAAAAATCTTTCAAACTTATCCAAGCTTAAAAGATATCACAAGTCGAAGTATTCCACAAGCTTATCCAAGCTAGGGAAGTACTGAGTACACCGTAATCGTTGAAGAAATTGAAGAATTGGTCTTACTCGTAAACTGACCCTTACTCGTAAATTGCTGGTTACTCGTAAACTGCCTCTTACTCGTAAAATATTGCTTACTCGTAAAATAAGGGTTTTGACTGCCTTACTGGTAAACTAAGGGTTTTGACTGCCTTACTCGTAAACTTAGGATATAGTTCGTAAAATGGCCAAAATTTTCAAGTTACGTTTTATGCTTAAAATACACGATTCCACAAGTTTCTTTTTATCAAATATCTTCAAAAACACGTAATGAATAATAAAGTTTAAGACTTTAATGGTAATAGTGAAACTTGAAGATATTCGTAAAATTGTAAAACTTGAAGAAACGAGTAGAAACCGAAATTTAAACTATAAAGTACTAAACTTTATGCTATTTCAAAGCTTCTAACCACTATATCAATCTTAAAACTTTCAAGCTTCAAGATTTGAGTGAAAGAAACAAAAAAAACGCGAAAAATCCGAAGAAAAGTATAAATAAGCTACGAGTATCAATAAACGCACACTTCAAGAATCTATTTGGAGATTGATACCACTGTTAGGTCACCATGATTGTTTTAACACAAGTATATAAGATGATAGAAATGAGATAAAGAGAAAAAATAGTGGTCGACTGCTTCACACAAGAGAATAACAAAGGTTTAGTGCATATATGAAATAACTAACAAGAATAAGAGTATGTTACATGTTCTATTTATAGGATAGGAGCTAAGCCATTACCCCTAAAACCTTCCTTCCATTCGAATAGGCCTTAACATAGGCTCGTGGGCTTACTTCATAAGCTTAGAAATATAAACAAACATATAAGCCTAATAACTAAGAAACCTATTACATAATTAAATGTCCGACACTTGATAATAGTTACATGCGTTCCCCAACAAGGTTGGCCCCATCCTCCTTAAGTATGTATGGCCAATGAACTTCTCGCTTTAGTCCGTTCGTTTTTTTCCTTCTTTGGGCTCGAGTCAATAGTCGTCGTGGTAATGTGACAACTAAGATATCAACTTCGTCCAACTTAATTTTATTTTAAAGTGACATCTACTCAATCCATCATATCAATCTAGAGTGTAAATTAAAAACGCGGTGCTGCTAATGGCACTTTAGACAACTGATATGATGTGAATTACTAATCACAAAATTAACATCATTTCACATTTGACTTTTTCTTTCTCCATATTTCTATACGGTACCTTTACGCTCTTTTAAATCATACAACTTGCATGGTAATAATTTAAGAGGATATATTAGCTATAATTTTTTTTAACTAATTAGCTACTGTATAATTTTGTGCTATAAATGTGAGTTTTTGATTTTTTTTGTGAGTCTGTGATTCTTTTTTATAAATTCATTTTTTGTAAATTTTTTTATGAAATATTATAGCCAATTGACTACAAAAATTGTAGTTAAGCTATCCCCATAATTTAATACTCATTATCAAAATATTCATGCAATTTTAGGGCCCGTTTGCTACGAGGGTTTGACATTTGATTTTGGAGTTGGCTTCGTTAATTATGTTTGGTTAAAGATTTGGAATTGCTGACCATTTAGATAGAAAAGATGGTTAAAAGGTTGGGTTTAGTAGTGGTTGTGTTTAGCTAAGGGGCTTATAGAGCTTAAATTTCAAAAGCCTTTTATAAGCCTCGTTTGGTTTAGAAGCTTATAGGGGAGCTTTTGAAATTATAAGCCCAAGCCCCAGTCTCAAAAATGAGGCTAAAATTTTTATAAGCCCCAAATATAAGCCTCGTTGGTATCAAAATACTTAATTACTCACAAAAATATCTAATATATACATATGTTAATTTAATTATATGTCATTTTTAGTAATTTTACAATAATAAGCCTCAACTTAAATTAATTTGCCAAACAAGTTTATGAAAATAAAAATTATACTTTTGACTTATAATATAAGCACCAGCCTCAGCTCTAGCCCCAGCTCTAGCCTCAGATGTAGCTCTAGCCCCAGCCTCTTGCGCCAAACATAACCATAGTGTGTATTTGATGGGTCATAATTTTACCTCTCTCTATCTTTCTCTTCATACTATATATAAATATTACTTTTTTTTTTAAATATAAATTTATATATCAAATTATAATAATAATTTATTTATTTTATAAAATATTTTCTCTAATACACCAAAACCAAAACCAAATTCAAATCCTAATTCAAATTTAAATTATAATTTTAAACCTATCTACAAACCAAACGAACC
Organism: Chrysanthemum makinoi; assembly: GCA_910596185.1. Taxonomy (NCBI): domain Eukaryota; kingdom Viridiplantae; phylum Streptophyta; class Magnoliopsida; order Asterales; family Asteraceae; genus Chrysanthemum; species Chrysanthemum makinoi. The sequence goes on from OU343220.1 coordinate 2,932,043, forward strand.
CTTATCTCATACACCTTTTTACAATGGAAAGGGATTTGCACACTTTGTTTTTTTAATTTGTATATTGTTGTATAAGCTGATAATTTATGATATGAAAAGTGTACAACTGTGTAATGCATATAATGGTGTGTCCCAATAAAAAAAAATATGCAAATTGTTATGGATAATTATTAGTGGATGTCCATATAGTCCATAAGAGGCCCATGGCCCAATTAGCAATTAGGGTTTTTACCCTACAGTTTATCTTATATATACCCCATGTATCTCCCACATTATTATCAATAAAAGAATTCCCTCAATTCTTGTTTATAACACGTTATCAGCACGCTCTAAAAGCTTTAGGTTTTTGTTTTCTCGCTTTTCACAGGTATGTCTTCGAGCCTTCACATATATGATTCGGCATGCTATGTTTCTTAATAAGCACTCACCTAATAATTTAATATGATATTCTTATGATCTTTTAATGTGTCATATTAACACATGCACTGATGTACATATTCTTATTAATATTGTTTGTAATTTAATATTGTTTGTCTAATAAATAAATATGATCAGTATTCACCAGTTTAAACTTGTATTCTGTTTCTCGTTTAAAGAGTGCCGATTGTTACTAAGATGTATTACATGATTATTGTGTTGCTTATACATCCGCCATGTGGATCATTTTGAGTTTAAAAATCGATGCATCGTCAAAATGATCACCAAAACGCAACTTATGTTAGCGTGATTAGTGACTCGTCTTAAAAATGCGAGCAAGGTTTTCCAAATCGTATGTTTAAGAATCGTGGTGAATAATCTTAAGTATTGGGCGATTATTGGAATAAGTGTTGAACATAAAAGTTGCCCATGTTCATATGACCAGCTTTTGTTGAAACGTTCATAAAACGCTTCAGATTGATTGCAAAGCCAATAATATTCTGAGAGCAAAACTCTAAGTTTATGGGGCATATTATAACATATGAGTTCGCATCTTGCCATTAATCTATAATGAATCCTCCCCAAGAGAATAGTTTTGGTCACAAACCATATTTCCCATGTGAGATTTTGCAAAATGGGATGTTGAAATTGATAATT